>VDFB02273880.1:259865-296988 GCA_007258455.2 Sequoia sempervirens
TTGATGGCAAGATGTGATAAAAATGGATTCAAAATGCTCTATGGAAGATGAGGAATGCAATGAGCAAAGTGGGTAGTTGAATGGATGGATGCAAGTGCAAAGGATGAAGCTTGAGTGTGAGCAACAATGGAGGTCTCAAGAATGCAAGTGTTGGAGAGTTTGATTGCAAAATGTGAATGCCTCATGAATGAGAATGAATGAAAATCATTCATTTTAAGAGATAATTCTCTAGAGAATTCAATGGTCAAGATTGAGCCAACATGACCAAGATGGAGGGCTATGGTGAGTTGAGGACTCACAAGCCCTCACATCTTGCCATGTGGAAATGAGATGGAAAAAGGACATGGTGAGGTGGAAAAGGTACCAATGAGGTGGAGGTACTTGCAAGTACCTTGGGATGAGAGAGGATTTCCTCAAAAAGGAATTTCTTATTCCCATATGAGAGGAAAGTGACATATGAGGAATTTTAGTATTTCTTAAAATTCCCCATGGGGAAGAGGGAAGTGGTTGGAGAAATAAATGTGAATTAAAAATTCACATGATTGGAATGAATAGGGTGGTTGGGGGAATAAATATGAATTTTAAATTCATATGAGAAGCACTTTGTGGATAAGACAAGGTTCTTATGGAGGAAGCTAAAAGATACATTGTGGATAAGACAAGGTCCTTATAATAGAAGGTTCTTGACACATGTGAGTGATATGACCTTTCAATGATCACATGGGGAAGAGGAGAAGCCTTGGAGAGATAAAAGTGAATTTTAAATTCACATGGGGAAGAGGGTCTATGCCAAGTATGGAAAATGTGAAGGTTGACCAAAAAGGTACGCTAAATGTGGCAAGGTGATTAGATTAAGGTTGTGCAAATAGGTGGTTTGGAAACTTAATGAGAGATTAGAGGCAAGTGGGAGAATATGGACGATGTGACATTAATCCTGATTAAGGGTGTGCACATCCTAATCATGGATTAATTAAATTAATCCAGATTGGAAGAGGGTTATGGAGGATGTGATAGGGAGAGAGAAAAAGAAAGAATTTAAAATTGATTTAATTCAAAAATGGTCAAATGACTAAATTAAATAAATTGATATGTTTATTTAATTTAGAGAGGAAGGATGAGAGGTAAAGTATTTAATTGTTAAATTAAATACTTTAGGAACCTTAGGTAGAAGGTGAAATATTAATTAAATAAATTGTTCATTTAATATTGATGAAATAGACGAATAAAGTATACGAGTTTGACCATGTGGGAGTGGTCAAATTTGGATGTCTATAGAATCTTTTTGGGTTATTCTACTAAAAGAAAGGCCTACCGGTGTTACAATAAGAGATTGAAAAAAATGGTTGAAAGTGAAAATGTTAAGGTTGATGAAGATATTACTTCACCATCCAGAACCTATGGATATGATTCTAATGATTAGAATGATAGTACAAACAAAGGTCAAACTTCAAATCAAGTGCAAATCATTCTAGTGAATCAAGAAGATCAAGAGGAAGAAGAAACTGGTGAAAGAACAGAAGAGAGATCAGAAGAGCCTGAAATTTAAGAATGTTCTAAGACTCTGAGGTATGTAAGACTGAATCATTCAAAAGATCAAATTATTGGTGATAAAAATAAAGGTGTCCAGACTAAGAGAAGAATTGCAAAAGAATATTGCTTGATTTCAAAGATCAAACCTAGTAGTGTGAATGAAGCATGCAAAGATGAACATTGGGTTGAAGCAATGAAAGAAGAGCTACAACAAATTGAAAAAATGATACATGGATTCTTGTTCCTAGAAAGGATGTAATTGGAACTAAATGGGTCTTTAGAAACAAATTGAATGAGCAAGGTGAAGTGGTTAGAAACAAAGCAAGATTGGTTTGCAAGGGATATTCTCAAATGAAAGGAATTTCTTTTGAAGAGACTTTTTCCCTTGTTGCTAGAATTGAAGTTGTGAGACTATTTCTTGCTTATGTTGCTTACAAAGACTACAAGGTTTATCAGATGGATGTCAAGTATGCTTTTCTAAATGGCGAACTGGAAGAAGAGGTATATGTTGAGCAACCTGATGGATTTCAATTGACTGATCAGGGAGATATGGTTTGTCAGTTGAAGAAAGCACTGTATGGACTTAAGCAAGCCCCTAGAGCATGGTATGCTAGATTGGACAAGTATTTGTTGAAGCTTGGATTTAACAAAGGTACTGCTGATAGTAATTTGTATTTCAAGAATGATGATAAAGATTTGATTGTGGAAGTTTTTGTTGATGATATAATTTTTGGAGGAGATGATAGTTTGTGCATGAAGTTTGCTAATGAGATGCAGGGTGAGTTTGAGATGTCAATGATTGGTGAGATGAAATTATTTTTGGGATTGAAAATTACTTAGTTAAAAAAAAGGGATCTTTATATCTCAGTCCAAGTATGTGAAAGAATTACTAAAGAAATTTGGTATGGAAGATTCAAAGCCAGTCAGTACACCTATGGTGACTGGATGCAATTTGACAACAGAAGATGATTCTCCGAAGGCAAATCAAACTAGATACAGATCAATGATTGGTGGATTGCTTCATTTAACTCAAACTAGACTTGATATCATGAATGTTGTATGTATTGTTGCAAGATTTCAAGCTAATCCTAAGGAATCTCATGTAACTGCTATGAAGAGAATTTTTAGATACTTGAAAGGGATAGTTGAATTTGGTCTATGGTATGCTAAAGATGATGATATTACTTTGAGTGCCTTTACTGATGTTGATTGGGCAGGAGATGTGGATGACAGAAAAAGTACTAGTGGTGGTGCATTTTTCTTGGGTAAGAAGCTAATCTCATGGTTGAGTAAAAAGTAGAATGCCATTTCTTTATCTATTGAAGAGGTCGAATACATTGCTACTGCTAATAATTGTACTCAAGTATTATGGATGAAGTAGATGTTGAAGGATGTCGGAGTTGTATATGATGAGCCTATTGATATATTATGTGATAACTAAAGTGCCAATAACATTTCTAAGAATCTGATACTACATTCAAAAACCAAGCATATATCTATCAAGTTTCACTTTTTGAGAGAAAAGGTAAGTGAAAAGAAAGTCAAATTGGAGTATGTGCCTACTAAAGAGCAGATTGCAGATATCTTTATAAATCCATTGCCTAAGGATACTTCTGAGTATCTTAGAGGGAAGTTAGGGGTAATTACCCCTCCTAATCAAAACTAAGGATGCATTGTATTGCATCAGTTCGTGCATTTCATAATCGTATCTTAATTCAGATTGATGTTGTGGTGGTTGCTACTCAGGGGGAGTAGTCAAATGGTTCAAAAATTTAGATATGTGGTTCATAGCTTAGAGATCTTTGTCATTGACATCAAAGGGGGAGAAGAGTAATGTGAAAAACTAGTGATTATCTGAGGAGAAGAGCCTTGTGGGGAGAAGATCATGTGAAAGAGTTGAGGAGAAAAAGAGTCAGAACCTAAGGGGGAGTAAGTGTTAAGAGATAGTTGCATTGATGGTGTTTTTCACATCATGTGTTGCCATCAATGCCAAAGGGGGAGATTTTTGGATGTTGTGGTTGTGTTGCCGATATGTGGTTGTCATTGATGTCAACACTATTAGCATTAGTGCATTTGAAGCTTTATATGTCAAGGATATTGAGAAAACTGTAATGAAATGAGTTGCAGGTTGTCAGTGGTGAGGTGATGTTTTATCTGTCAGTGAGGTCTATACGTTGTTGATCAAAGGTTGTGGACTAAAGGGTTTCTTTTTTAGTATATCTAATTTATTCACGTTGAGTTTCAAAGATCTTCATGAAGATTTAATCGAGTTATGAAGATTTGTATTATGATAGTTTTTTTTGTTACTTCAGTTTGTGTTCTTGAATGAAGATTATATGATTCCAGTTAGTTCAGTTGTTGCCGATGCTTCTTTGGCGATTCATGATTCTTATGGATGTTTATAGATCATGATCTATCTATGTTACATGTCCACATTGATTTTTGTGCTCACGATCTGATATTTTCTTTTGAGTATTCATGTTTTTTTATGTTCTTTGCTGACAAGGTGTTGAAGCATGTTGTGGATCTTCAAGGAGAAATTAATTGAAGTGATTTTGTGTTGGAGATGTTGATTTGTGTCTTCACTATGTTGTGTCCAACCTTAGTCGATTTGCTTTGAAAATTATCTATTGTTTTGGGCTGACAGTTTGTATTCATTTTATTATTTTTTGTGGCCGACTTGTAGTGATGTAATTTCATGTTGCAAATATATAAGAGTGATTGTTTCTTCAAATTGAAGTGTGCAAGGGTGTGATTTTGTGTGTATGTGCGAATATTGTTCAAATCATTTGAAGGTAGAGAAAAGTGTGAAGAAGAGTGAAGAAGTGTTCATGTGCTTAACCAAAACTGTAATTAGGCATTAGCAAATGCTATTTTCTCATTTCAAAATTTGGATGGTTGTTATCCGAATCTTTTTGTAAGATAGTGTGTCTTCCTTTGTAATTGAGAAGTGAGATCTAGGCAGTGTTCCTGAATGCATGTGCATTCCCCATTTATTCTTCTTATACTTTTTGTAGACATCCAAACTTGGACACTTAATTTATCCAAATTTACCACTTTTCATCTAAACATCCTCTTATTTGAGTTAATTAAGTAATAATATTATTATTTAATTAATACCTTTAATTTTGCCAAATCCTTAAGGTATTTAATTAATAATTAAATACCTTACCCTCTTTTAATCCTCCTTTCATCAAATAAATTAAATAAATAATACATTTATTTAATTCCTCACATGTCATTTTCATCTAATCTTAATCCATCTCCTAATTTCTTCATTTGGGATGTGCACATGCCTAATCCTTGATTAGGATATGTCACATCCTCCAACTTTTGCAAGTTGGCTTCTAATCCTCATTTATCTTCTAATTACTGATTAATTAATCTTAATCAGTACCTTGGTCAACTCTCTCCATCCCCCAAGGAATTTTTAATTCCTTTTTATTCCTCCAAGAATCCCCTTTTCCCATGCATCTTCTAGAATATTTGGCTTGTCACATCAAGTCACATGTGACAAACTCCCACCTTTTGGGAACATTGTCTTATTCAATAGATTCTTCTAATCATTGTGAATTTAAAATTCACTTTTATTCACCCAAGGTTCTTCCCATCTCCCAATGTACTTGCAAGGTATTTGTCCTTCCTCCACCTCATGTACCTTTTGGCCACCTCACTTACACTTCATCTCCTCTTAGCCACTTCACCATCCACATGTCAAAATGTGAGGGCTTGTGAGTTCTCAACCCACCATAGCCCTTCATCTTGACCTTGTTGGATGAATCTCAACCGTTGAATTCTCTAGAGAATTCAAATTCTCCTATAAATACCCCCTCCTCAAGGGCATTTTCAACACTTTTTCATTTGAGCAACCTTATGCTTCCAATTTGCATTCTCAAGCATTTGTTATCATTTAGCCATCCACTTTGATCATCTTACATATTCAATCTTGCATCTAGCTACATCAAAAAGTCATCCAAGGAGCACACAAATTCATCTAAATCAAGGGCCAACCAAGAAGTCTTCAACAACAAGGAAGGTATAATCGATTTGCATTTTATTTTATCTATTTTCCTTATTTTATCACTCTTTAGGCTAATCATTGAAGAGTTCTTAGTGTTTTTCCATTTGCATTTTAAGATATCTTGCACATTAGAATAGGGTAAAACTTTAAGGTACACATTTCTGGCACACCCGGTGGGACCCACAAATGGGTTCTTGCATTTAACCTTCATTTTTGCTAAGTATTTTGTAGAAAAAGGTCACAGAAAGGTGGAAGCACCCTCTGTTTTACCGCAGAAAGGTGGAAGCACCCCTGTTTTACCATAGAAAGGCAGAAACACCCTCTGTTTTACCACAGAAAGGCGGAAGCACCCCTGTTTTACCATAGAAAGGCGGAAGCGCCCTCTGTTTTACCGTAGAAAGGCGGAAGTGCCATCTTGTCTGCTGCAGAAAGGCAGTCATGCCCTATATCTAAATATTTGATTTTTTTCTAACAGTTTGCTGCAGTTAGGTGTATACGTCATTTTTCTTAGAAGATCTTTTTTAACACTTTCTTGCAGTAGGGCATACAACTTTTCTTTTTCAAAAATCTGATAAAGTTTCCTGTAGAGGGGCGGATACGCCCTTTTATTTTTGAAAGGCTCTTTTCCTTTAACATTTTGCTGCATAAAGGCGGAAGTGCCTCTAGTTTTTCTACAGAAAGGCGGAAGCACCCCTAGTTTTGCTGCAGAAAGGCGGAAGCGCCCCTTTTTTTTGGTAGAAAGGCGGAAGTGCCCCTGGTTTTGCTGCAGAAAGGTGGAAGCGCCCCTGATTTTGCCACAGAAAGGCAGAAGCGCCCTTGGTTTTGCTACAGAAAGGTGGAAGCACCCTGATTTTACCGCAAAAAGGTGGCTATGCCCCAAAACAACACAGTTTGGAAGCATATCATGGCGTAATCGACCAAGAACGAAGGATAAGATAGTTAACGTTTGCTTGCAGGGCCATCTATTTGATCAAATTTTTGAAAAATTATCCTTGTTGTCTGAACATAGTCTAATTAGGGGAAAGTAACCTTTATTGCTTGTTGTGTTTGCTTATTATTGTGTCACCCAAGGGGCATTAATTTGTTTTCACTCTCCCCTTGCACTTCGTGTGAGATTAGGGAGTAGTTGGAAACGGTTAGTGTTTTCTTTCGAGTGGGACCTGCTTGGGGATTTCATCACCCCAAGGGACGATTCCAACCATGCGTACTGGTGGGGTATATAAAGGGGGGAGAACGAAAGTTGTACCCCAATCTAGTCACGTCGTAATTGGCGAAGCGTCGAAGCTAAGGTGATACCTAGATAGACCTGAAGAGTTGGTCCGAGCCTTTCAGTATCTCGCTGGGGTTCCCGACTCATGCTTGTGATGGGATGGTGTTCATGGTTGTGCCTCACATACCGAGAGTATATCGATGACTCCTTAGAAGCCTTGTGCATCCTAGATTAAGACCTTTCCTGGCCATACCCTTAACATTAATCATAGAATTGTGCTTGCTTGAAGTGTTTTCTTGTGAAAAACCCATGAAATATTTGATACATTGGCCTTATTTTATCATTTTGAGTCCTTGCCATAGCCATTGCCATCAAAACCAAGCTCTGTTTTACCGCAGAAAGGCGGAAGTGCCCCTAATTTACCGTAGAAAGGCGGAAGCGCCCTTGATTTTACCGTAGAAAGGTGGAAGCACCCCTGATTTACCGTAGAAAGGTGGAAGCACCCTTGATTTACCACAGAAAGGTGGAAGCACCCTTGATTTACCACAAAAAGGCAGAAGCACCCCTGATTTTACCGTAGAAAGCTGACTACGCCCCTTTAACTTCCCGGGGCCATCATTTACAAACCGTACGTCGAATCGACTTCGTCCAAAAATCAAAGTTGCTTAGTTTTTCAAGATATATCTAGTGGTACCTTCCATTTCCTTCTATCAAGAATTTTACCATTCCGAGGTGGCCATGCCCCACATCGCGGGGTGGACACGCCCCTAACTTCTCGGGGCCATCATTTACAAACCGTGCATCGGATCAACTTCATTCAAAAACAAAAATTGCTCAATTTTTTGAGCTCTATCTAGTGGTACATTTTATTTATTCATATCTAATCAAACCAATCCATTCCTCTAATCAAATACATACAATCATCTAATCAATCCAAGCACACCAATCCTATTAGGATTCATCCAATCACAATTATCCAATCAACATCATCTAATCATTTGATCCTATCCAATAAAAATGATCTAGTAATTTAATCAAATTCATCAAATCATCTACTCGATCCAATCATCCACCTACTGAATCCCATCAAAATCAAAATCAATCCCATCGCATCATCCAATCATCAGAATCTGAGCTTTTGTCCAATCCTGATCTGAGCTTGACCAAAATCCCGATTTGAGCTTTAATCCATTCCCATCCAAAATATTTTATCCATCCTCTTTATCCTTTCACCATCATGAGTCCTTATCCTCCATCAATAGTGGTCAAGGGAAACCCTAATTACGTTGATGACAATAACGAAATTCTTGTAGATCAAGAGGTATACTACATAGATCCCCTTGACACTATCATATCTAGTAAGATTTCTCCACCCACTTTCCAAAATCCAATTACTCCTATGAGCTATCCCGTTATGTCTTCATCCATGCCTAATCACACTCCTCATGCCACCTTTGACAATGAATATCCAATATCTTCTTCATCCCCATATTTGTCATGTCCTTCATCTACATCATTGCCTTATACAACATCTACATCCTCTTATCCTAATTTTCCATCCCGATACTCCTATTACAATTCCCCATCCATGTCCCCCTATCGTAATCCTCTTTCCCAATCTTCCCATACTAATCCTACATCCACACCCTTTTACCTTAATCCTACATCCATGTCTCCTCATCCTAATCCATCATCCCAATACCTTTATTATAATCCATCGCCCACATCTTCGTGTTCCACTATACCACCTATATCCTCTTGTCCTAATCCACAATCCATGTCCCCCTATCTTAATTCACCACTCCAATATCCTTACCTTAACCCTCCATCCAATCCTAGTCCTCCATCTACTCCTAGTCCTCCATCCAATCCCATTCATCCATCTACTCCTAGTTCTCCATCCAATCCTAATCCCCCATCTACTCATAGTCCTACATTCAATCCCATTCCTCCATCTAACCCTAGTCCACCAATCCATAATCCCTCATCCATTTCTACCACCCCAGCCAAGCCAACCATATGCAAGTCTCTCATTTTAGAAGTTCTCCAAGGACTCATGACAAAGAAGCCATCCCCAACTCCACATCTTGAAGTCATGGAACCATGCCATCCCAATCCATCATCCATGGTAACTAGTGATGAGAGCCTTCTCCATACCACACCTATCATTGTTGTTACCACCCCTAGCACTGATCAAACCATTGAACCCACATCTCCTACTATGAGAACCATTGAATCCATCAAAGACACCCAATTCCAATCCACTCCTCTACTCCTAGATCTACCCAATCCATCGAAGATACCCAAAATCCAATCCACTCCTCCCATCCTAATAGCACCAAAACCCATTCCAATGAACCTCATGAATCCTCCATACTCCCATCTCCCCCACTTAAATAGTCCCTCCACAACTCTGTCATCTTTCCATCCACACAAGATGAGTCACACCAAGAGTCTAATCCAAAGCATGCCAACATATCCCCTTCTCCAAATCAAGATCCTACCATCCCATCTAGTCCACCTCAAGATCACATTCCACCATCCATTCCATCCCATGATCCCCTTGTCATTCAAGCTTCCACTACTCCATCTCCATCTCCATCGCATGAGCCCACTACCACAACTCCAGATCCTATCATATCCCATAATCCCTCTCCTGATATCACCCATCCAAATGTTGCTATCCCATCATCTCCCTCTCATGATCCCCCATCATCGCCTAAAACTGCTATCCCCACACCACTTGCATATCCCCTTGGTACTCTCACATTCTTCCATGGTGGCCTCCTTGCAGAAGAAAAACATAGTGTATTTACCACCCATCATCCTCCACCTAATAATGGACTCGCATCATGTTTTCAGAATAACAGAAATCCTATCATAGATCGCATGCTCAAGAAAATGAATTATCAAGGAAGAGGTCTAGGCCTTCATGAGCAAGGTATCTTAGAGCCCATCCAAGTCAAAAAAAAAAGTCTGCATGCAAGGTCTTGGACCTATTTCCCAAGATTCACAATCTAAAGATGTTGGTACAACCTTTAGATGTCCTCAACAAGCCTCTTCCAAAATAAATATAGGCTCTTTCCATCGCTCCACCAGATCATATGCTGCCATCCCTCCTCCTCTATCGTATCGCCTCAAAACAACTATCCATATTCCTCCTTCATCTACTCCATCCATTTTGGGTCCTTACATCCCTCCATCCACCATCTCCCATCCTTCATCTACTCCATCCATCTTGGGTTCTTATGTCCCTCCACCCACTATGTCTGCTTTTGGTCCATATATCCCAAGATCACCTCCTCCATCTCATCCTTTCATCCATCCAACACCTATCCATCTCATCCATCATAAACATCCTAGTCAGGATCAACAAAGGAACATACCTAAACATCCTCCATCTACACATAATCCCCATACTCCTACCTCCATCACTCCACATCATCCATCTCCTCACACCCATCCCATTGCTACTAAAAGCACTTTGGTTGTTAAAGAAAAAATGCATAAATCCAAACATCCACATGAATCTAAGGCTCCTCATGTCCCCTCCAAAAGACATGGTGAAGAGAAGGAAAATCTAAATCTACATCAAATCCATAGGCCATAAAGACCCACCAAAGCAAAGATCAAAACCATTTGGATCCCAAAGAAAAAAGATGCAATGCCATCACATGAAAAATCTGTAAGAACATCCAAAGTTGCTAATCCAAAAGCTAATCATACACCCCTTTCATCTCCTAAGTCTGTTTTGGGTCCTTATGTCCCAAAATTCACCATTCCATCTCCATTATCCCCACATTCTCCATCCCTAATCCTATTAGCTTTTCACATCCACACCACATGTGCTAATGTTGGTCCTAAACACATCTCCCCATCACATATCCACCCCATCATTCTATCTATACCCTTTCTAGCATCCCATCCATTATCCCATGTATCAACCCCATCAAATCCCTCTAATTCATCCTCATGCATAATCCATTTATCCTAATAAGGTTGTACCAACATCCAACAGTCACTTCAAACATGGGCTCTTAACACCTTGATCCTTATCACATGTCTTCTAAATCTGCTTATCCACTTCCTTATCCTTACCCATCTCCTTTTGCATGACATCCAAAAAATCAAAAATCCAAAAAAGTAAAAAAATAAAAATAGTAAAGAGTAATAATTCATCCAATGGTGAAAACTTGGCAAACAAGCGCCTTGGATAAGTACCATGATGAAAACCTAGAAAATAGGCATCATGCATAAATCCCCATCTGCACTTGGGGGCAACTTCCTGATATGCATTCCCTCCATCCGCTATGCTTCCAACTATGCACCCGTCTTCCTGTTATCCATCCTCTTCATAAATCCCCCCCCATCCCACCTATCTTCCGCATCCTACCATCATATCCCATTTATCTCCCATCCCTCCATCCTTTTTGTGATCTTGATCAAAATAGGGGCACCTATCTATGCATGCTTTGGACACCTCTTGGTATACATTCCCTTCATCCATGCTCTATTATATTCCTTAGTCACCCATCCTATCCTCATCTAGTTATCTCCTTTATCTTCTCATCCACTTGTCTTCCATCCCTCATGCTGCCTCATATATGACATATCTAGAGTGGGGGCATCTGCTTCCTTTGTGACATAGTCCTTGAGGACATCATCTATCATAACATCCCTTCATCTCCCTATCCATCTATCATAACATCCCTTCCATCTCCCCATCCCTATCTTTGTATCCATCTATCCTAGCATCCCTTTCATCTCCCAATCCTTATGTCCCTATCCATCTATCCTATCATCCCTTTCATCTCCCAATCCTTATATTCCTATCCATCCAAACAATCCCTCCCATCCCCCATTCCTATATCTCTATCCATTCTTTCATCTTTATCCCCATCCCATCTCACAATCCCTTGTCATTGGTATCTGGCTATAGGCCTCCCCCCATGCAACCCAATGCCATTTATCTCATCATCATCACCCCTGATTCTCTTGCACATCTTTCCAATCCCCTATCACTTTTCATCACTCATCTATCTATCATATCATCCTCCCAAGTCATTTTAATGCTTTGGATAACTATCCCATCCCTGAGCTTTATGTGATCGTCATCATCCTATCCAATCCAACAGGTCTATCCTATCTTGTCGTATCGGTCCCATCTTTTTATCCACTTATCCTATCATCTTATCATCCTTTATCCATTGTTTTCCTTTGGTCTTGTCAAACTACATTGCCCCTGCACTTTCATGTAGGCAAGGTCAATCATTTGATTCACCCCCTAGGGATCCTTTATCATCTATCATCGGTCTTTCTTCTTTTTCCATCCTGTCATCCATCGAAGTCTCCATCATGGTCTGTTGTCAGTCTCTTGTCGAACTATGTTGCCCCTGCACTTTCACGTAGGAAAGGTCGATCATTTGATCTACCCCGGGGTTCCATCATCGATCTTCATTGTCCACTTTTCTCTTCTATCGTCTATCATCGGTCTTTCTGCTTTTTCCATCCGCTCCTCTATCATCTAGCGTCAATCTTTCTGCTTTCTCCGTCCACTCCTATATCGTCTATCATTAGTCTTGGATTTTGTCTCTCCGTTCCTTGTCATCTGTCATCATCATTCATCATCCTCTTTCTACTTTTATCCATGGTATGTCATCAGTCTTCTATCGAACTACGAGGGCTATGCGCTTTCACGTAGGCAAGGCTAATCTTTGATCGCCCCCTGAGCCCCTAGGTCGCTAGGCTGTGTCAGTCTTCTATCTTGTGTCATGTCTCTTGTGTCGTGTTGTCAAGCTATGCCCTCATCTAGCTGGTTCTTAAGAAACGCGATCCGTTAGTATCCGTAGATCCAATCGGTTCTGAGAATCTCGTGCCATATTGATCTTTTAGTTTAGTATTTATCATCATCGGTCTCAATAGTATGCATCCTTCCTAATCAGACCTCATCCTCATCAACCCCATCCATCCTCTTGATCCTATGGCAAAGGACATTTCAAATTTGATTGTGATCTTTTGATGCTTTTGGTTTTTGTTTATCATTTGAGCTCCCTATCACACCTTGTCATGGTCACCTTGGTCCATCATACCATGGTGTGTTGTGGCTGGTCATCATAGGGGCATATCTTGATCTTTTATTGTTGTTGTCTGCTGGGTTGTCCCATGTAGTACCCACCAAGATCCCTATGATCTTGTGTTACATTGGGGCATCCTTTTATGCTTGCGGTTATCCTAATACCTGGCTCGACCAAAGTCTTTGTCACTTTGGGGTGTTAGGATAGCCTTCTTGTCTGTTGTGTTTGTTTTATGCATTAGTGGTGCAGGAGCACCTAGGCTAAACTCCATTTTGTTAATGATCAATTTTGGCTTGTACTTGACCTTAGCCAAGTCAGGGTAATAGTGTGTTTATTTTGGACCTTAGAAGGTCTTTCTTGTGTGTGGAATGGGTGAATTAGTCACTAGGACTAAGGTCACCATAGTTTAATCATTGTTGTTAATGTTTGTTTTAATTAGCCTTAGTAGTTAATTTGAAAGTTGAGCCTTAAATGTGTTCTAAACACATCTTTGTTGTTAGAAGATGCCAAGAGGCAGTTAAGGGAGTTGGATGCTTGGAATCAAGGGGTTAGAGATCCTAGAAGTTAGGAAGAGGACACAATGATGGGAAGTTGCAAAAAGTTGCTGCAAAGTTTCATGACAACATTTGTCAGGTTGCATGCAACTTAGTTATCTCAGATCCCCTAAAAGCTAGGAGTGTGGAATCAACCAACATCCCTTAAAACTTGGAAAATGGCATCTATGTAAGGTGTGGCTCGAATGCATGGTAGGTGGATTGTTGTTATCAAGTTTTTGGTTGATGGGAATAGAGAGATTTCTAGAATTTCTGTGTTTTTCCTGAGTATCTTGAGAAATAGTGATATCAAATGAATTATATATACTGATTTGGCATTGTATTTGTGTTCATAGTGAAATTTTAAGTCTTTTTCATTCAGTAGTCAAATTGTTTTTTGCTAAATTAGTGATTTGAGTTCATAGATTAGGGTCTAGAGGGTTTGTAGTTCTTGTTTTGAGCAGTTAGTCTTTTCATGGCTCCCCCATGAAATCTAGCCATGGGAATTTCTTGAGAATGGATGGATTTGCTAGGGGAGTCATTGGTCTATACATAGGAAGTGGTAGGAGTCTTGAAGTGTCGAGCAGTAGAATGTATTAACAAACCCTAGGCGAGCTAAAGGTGCCCGGTTAGAGGTTTGACAGTGAAAATTTGAAGAACATAGGCAGGGGAAGGAGGTACAGTACAAAACAAGTACGGTTCCAGGTAGGGTTTAGTCACATCTTGACATGTTACAAGGATTGTGGCCTATCCAATCCATTTGTGTGAGAGAGGAGCAAGAAATCAGTGTAACCCTAGGAATTAGGCCTATTAGCCCTATTTGCCCTAGATTGTAGGAACCCACTGTACGGAGGAGTCAGGGGTCTAAAACCCTGTGAATCTTTTAAAGGTTCCAAAAGGGTGTCTGAAAGTGAAATTTGTTTGCTAGGTTGTTTGGACAGTTTGATCAAGAAAAGCAAAAAGGTCACTGTCAAGGGCTACAAGGAATTAGGCCTCTTCAAGGAAAATTCTTGGAATCGGTAAAGAGGAAGATTGAAGACCATCAAATATGGATCTAAATGGATGTGTTTGGCAAGTTTTCAATGTCTTTAACACCCCTGCAAGCAGTTCAATGTTTTGTGTGATGTTGGCACTTAGAGTCTTCTAAGTGTAGGAGAGAGCTTTGCAAGTTCAAGTGGTGTCAGTCCTCTAAGGTGAAGCACAAGGAGTGAGGCTCTTGGAGAAGAGTTGAGACAGGACTTAGCCAATAATCTAAGCCTAGCAAGAACCTAGAAAGGGATCAGGTTCCTGGATGAAGACAGTGAAAAGTCTTCTTAATTGATTGTGCAAGCAAACCAAGGAGCAGCTCACACCAATTAGACACTAATCTGCCTTGGTCCTTCATACCTTGGTGTAATGTGTCTTATGCTATAGCAAAAATCAGTGCTCTGAAGATGGCAAATTACATTAGGATTGCATTTCATTTCATCCTCTTGCATGTATCCCTTCATCCTTCACAATCGCCCCATCCCTCCATCTTTTCTATCTTTTCCCTTTCTTTTCCCCTCTTCTTCCTTTTTCCTCCACCCTCTGGCTGGGTGGCTCCGCCCTTGGCGGGTCCGCCGCTATCGGGGCGGCTCTGCCCTGGGGGTTTCAGTCCGCTGTCGGGGAGGCTCCGCCAGTTGTCGGGGCGGCTCTGCCCACTGTCAGGGCGGCTCTGCCCCAGGCGGGTCTGCTCGCTATCGGGGCATCTCCGCCCTCGACAGGGGCTGCAGCGCCCGCACGTGGGGCGGCTACGCCCCTATCCCGCCATCTTTTGCCCCCCCCCACAAATTCACTTTTTTACCATCTTTTTCACAAAACTAATCTCGACCCATTTTTCTAATCCCCCCCGCCATCAAAACCCATGTGTTGAAATTTTCAAAATTTATCAAAAACCATATTTTCGAAGGTTTTGACTTTTACACTGAAACTTCCAGAGGCCATAACTTTTGACTTGGGTGTCTGTTTGAGTTGAAATTTGACGGGTGGTTTCGTTATGAGATAACAAGTGGATTCCCAATTAGATTCAAAGAAGGCCCTTGGAACCCGTTTTGCCACATTTTTGGGGCCTCAAACTTTCATCTAGGCCCTCAAAATCCCAATTTAGTGTTTTTTTTCCAGCATTTTGAAAAATTGTTTTCACTCATAACTCAAAATGCATATCTCGAATTTGGGATGTTAGTTGGAAATTCATCCTATCTTAATATTGGGTATTTCTTGAAAAAAATTTGGACTCCCAAAAGTATATCCATGAGGTTTCCTAAAACGACAAAATTTGACAATTTTTGAAAATTACCAAATTAGGAAAAATCTGATTGTCAACACTTTATGTCCTTTAAACCCCGGAACTCGATGTAGAATCAATCCAATAATATCCTTCAATCATTCTAGTCTTCAATCCAATCCTCATATGAGCTTTAATCTTATCCCAATCTGAGCTTAACCAAACCCTAATCTGAGCTTTAGTCCATCTGCAATCCAAATCTTTGGATATCAAACCAAACCTTAAGATCCTTCTCTCCATCTCACATATAAATATTCTCCTCATCTGTTCAATCTCGCATAAATCACCTAATCAAATCCTTGGTCTTGTCCCCAGTCTTGTTACAGCCTTGACCCATCATCATCATCATCATCATCATCATCATCATCATCATCATCATCCATTAGTATCCTTCCCCATCCCTTTGGTGTTGTTTTGGGATGTATCCTTCCCTCATCAATAACACTTTCATCATCATCATCCATTAGTATCCTTCCCCATCCCTTTGGTGTTGCTTTGGGATGTATCCTTCCCTCATCAACAACACTTTCATCATCATTATCGGGAGGTATTCTTCCCTATCCTTTAGTGGTGTTTTGGGATATATCCTTCCCTCATCAATACCACTCAATGGGATGTATCCTTCCCTATCCTCGTGTTGTTTTGGGATCCTTCATTCCCTCATTGACAACACTGCATCCATCATCAACCCATTTTGGCTTGTACCTTGATTGGGGCAACATCATATTTGTCCTCAAATCTATTTGTGCTTCATCCACCTCTTGTCGCCTTATCCTCCTATCTTGTCCATCACTTTGCATCATCTTCCTCATCTCCCCTTGCATCACATCATCTATTTTGAGAGCATACACGTGTTCTCTTCAACCCACATGTCCTCTCGAGGGGGCATCCTTATCCCTAATTTTCATCTTCACCTCCACCATATTTCTTCCTAGTCATCTGTTTGATGACTGGGGCATTCTTCCCAATCTAACCATCTTCTTCTGGGTTCTATGTTTTAATATTCTTTGAAATGATGCTACTTCGTAACACCATCTCAAAGAGGGGCAAAATGTAGACATCCAAATTTGGACAATTAATTTATCCAAATTTACCACTTTTCATCTAAACATCCTCTTATTTGAGTCAATTAAGTAATATTATTATTATTTAATTAATATCTTTAATTTTGCCAAATCCCTAAGTTATTTAATTAATAATTAAATACCTTACCCTCTTTTAATCCTCCTTTCATCAAATAAATTAAATAAATAATACATTTATTTAATTCCTCACATGTCATTTTCATCTAATCCTAATCCATCTCCTAATTTCTTCATTTGGGATGTGCACATGCCTAATCCTTGATTAGGATATGTCACATCCTCCAACTTTTTCAAGTTGGCTTCTAATCCTCATTTATCTTCTAATTATTGATTAATTAATCTTAATCAGTACCTTGGTCAACTCTCTCCATCCCCCAAGGAATTTTTAATTCCTTTTTATTCCTCCAAGAATCCCCTTTTCCCATGCATCTTCTAGAATCTTTGACTTGTCACATCAAGTCACATGTGACAAACTCCCACCTTTTGGGAACATTGTCTTATCCACTAGATTCTTCTAATCATTGTGAATTTAAAATTCACTTTTATTCACCCAAGGTTCTTCCCATCTCCCAATGTACTTGCAAGGTACTTGTCCTTCCTCCACCTCATGTACCTTTTGGCCACCTCACTTACACTTCATCTCCTCTTAGCCACTTCACCATCCACAGGTCAAAATGTGAGGGCTTGTGAGTTCTCAACCCACCATAGCCCTTCATCTTGACCTTGTTGGATGAATCTCAACCATTGAATTCTCTAGAGAATTCAAATTCTCCTATAAATACCCCCTCCTTAAGGGCATTTTCAACACTTTTTCATTTGAGAAACCTTATGCTGCCAATTTGCATTCTCAAGCATTTTCTATCATTTAGCCATCCACTTTGATCATCTTGCATATTCAATCTTGCATCTAGCTACATCAAAAAGTCATCCAAGGAGCACACAAATTCATCTAAATCAAGGGCCAACCAAAGAGTCTTCAACAACAAGGAAGGTATAATCGATTTGCATTTTATTTTATCTATTTTCCTTATTTTATCACTCTTTAGGCTAATCATTGAAGTGTTCTTAGTGTTTTTCCATTTGCATTTTAAGATATCTTGCACATTAGAATAGGGTAAAATTTTGAGGTACACACTTTTAATAGTGTATAATCTTGTGGACTGACCTCCATCGTTGTTTTTCCCCTAACATGGTTTCCACGTAAATTTTTTTTGGTGTTATGTGTGTTTTTGATGGGTTTTTGATTCATGCTTTCATTGATATTGATCAGATCTAAGAATAAGGATTAATAAGCTTAATAAGTTTGAAATTCAGTTGCAACTAATTCACCCCCCCTCTCAGTTGTCTGCCCTTGTGTTGTCAACAAAAATGCCAAGGTTTTCTCAAGATTGGTAATGATGGTGCAAACTTGTTGTTCTTCAGACATGGCCCATTTGCTCCTATTAGCCTTGGATCGTCATCTTTGTAGGAAGGAAGCGAATGATTCTCCCTTAGCTTATTTAAGCATAGATAGTTCCTCTAGACTAACATCCATACCGATATTGAAGGTGTAGTTTTTTATGAATGCATCTACAATCTCTTGGAAATTTTTGATGCCAGGAGGAAGGCAACAAAATCACTCCATGGCAGGACCAACCAAAATTTGAGGAAATAGACATATCAGATATGTATCGTCATATGTGACCTCCATGCAATGTACTTGGAATTCCCTGATGTGATCTTCAGGGTTTCCTGTCCCACAATATTTGTCAAATTTAGGGATTTCAAACCCCTTGGGACTTTGTTGTTTTCCCTGATTGGAGATTGAGCACTTGTTGCAAGAGAAATTTGATTTGCGCTGTCACATCATCTTGTAGATCAGGGGGTGGAGTGAATGTGTTTTGAAGTGGTTGAGGTGTTTGAGTGTTGGGTGTGTTGGTGGGTTTTTGTTGCAAGCTCTGCTATGTGATTAAGGCTTGCTGATATGCCTGCATTTGATGTTGTGTGAACAACGCTTGTTCTTGGTCTTGCTGTTGTTGTGCCAACAACGCTTGTTGTTGTGCCAACAACGCTTGTTGTTGTGCCAACAACGCTTGTTGTTGTGCCAACAACGCTTGTTGTTGTGCCAACAACGCTTGCTTGTTAACAATGCTTGTTATTGGTCGTGTTGTTGTTGTACCAACAACGCTTGTTGTTGGGCTTGTAATGTTGCTTCTTGCTGTGCTTGGTACTATTGCAGGGCTTGCTAATATGCTTGTTGTTGGGCTGCTTGTAGTTGTGCCTGGTATTGAGCCTGCACTTGCACTTGCTAAGCTTGGTATTGGGCTTGCACTTGAGCTTGAGCTTGTGCCTGAGCTTGCACTTTTTGGGCAGCTTGTGCATCCTGTGTTGCTTGTGTGGCTTGAGCAGTTTGAGCTACTTGAGCTACTTGTGCAGCTTGGGTAGCTTGCTATTGTTGTAATAAGGCTTGGGCTTGAGTAGCCCATTGTGCTTGTTGTGTGGTTTGAGCTGCTTGTGCTTGCTGTCCAGCTTGGGTAGCTTGTTGATTTTGAACTTGCTGAAGTGCCTTTTGATAGGCAACTTGTTGAGCTACTTGCAATGTGATGCTATATGGGTTTTCCGTGTTTGATTTTGGAGGTGGTGGTGGTGGATTTGGAATGGTGTTTGTTGTTGTGATGAGACTTACCATCGTATTGATGGTGGGGACTTGTGTGGTAGATGGTGCAATCGATATGATTGGTCCTTGAGAGATCATGTTTATGGATGATGTAGTGTTTGCTTGGGTTGCTTGGATGGTTGCCATCTATTGTTGCGATATTGATGGAAATATTGGAGGATTCAACACAATGTTTTGATTGATGATTGGTGGGTTTCTTTGACTTTGATTGAGTGGTGGTAAAGGAGGTAACCCCAAATTGAGAGGTGGTGTGGATGTTAAAGGAAAATTTGGAAGTGGTGGAAAAATGGGTGGTGTACTCCTTTGAGAAAATGATGAAGATGAAGGGTCAAAGATGCCCCTGGTCCAAATAATCCACCTCCTTGTGAAGTCATAGGGAGAGAGGTTTGTGTGTTAAGAGGATATGTGGGTGTCATATGAAAAGATGATGATGGGTCATTGGGGTCTTGAAAGGTGAGTGGAACATGTGGGTGTAATGGATTTAATGGGACGGATTGACCCAAGATAGTGTTTGCATCCAAATCTTGGTTGTTCACAAGGGTGTGTTTGTAATCCATAGAGTAATGAGCTCCCCTTGTTAACAATTGGTTGAGTTGGAGAAATTGATGATGTGATTAGCGGGATGCTTTAGGTGATGATTTGAAATGGAGGTGTGGATGAGATTGGGGGTGTGGATGAAATTGGGGTCATAGTCTCAGGAGGTTTCTCCACAATAGTGCTTACATCAAAATCAAAAGGGAGTTTAGCCCCTTCTTTAGCTAATTCAAGCATGTATTGGGAGGGATTGAGTCTCATCATGGTATTGACAATTCTATGAGTTTCAGGATTTTGAACCATTTCAATGATTTCATCTTGTGTCATCCCTAAGACATGATTGGTGACGTCTTCCACTTGGCCTTCCTCTTGAGGATTTTGTGATGATAGAGTAAGATTGAGTGTGGGATTGCTAGACCCAATGGCATTTATTTTAGAAGTGGTTTGACTTAGGTCACTCGAAGTTGATGTTTCTTTGTTCATTTCCATGTTCTTCTTGTGTTGAGACCTAGTTTGAACCATAAAATAGGGATCAATTTTCAAGAATGTAAGAGATGAACCTCTAATTCTTTGGACTAACCTAATTTTTAGGTGCAGAAAAGAAAGTCTAAGATTTTAAGGATAAAAAAGGATGATGATGGTGGTAATGAAAGATGAAGGATTGGTGGATGTTTGAACTCTTAGGAAACCTTGAGGGGGATACTAAACTTTAGGACTTTGGATTGATTGATTGATTTGATTTTGGATTAGTTTGATTTGATTTGGGATAATGAATTCATAAACTCTAAGAGGTTGGATGTTGTCTTAGAGTGAACTTGTCCACAAGATGATAATTTAACTAAGTGTGTGAAGAAGGATTCATCCACACACACCTAGGTAAACAAGATGATTTGGATTTGGATTTGTTTTGATTTTGATTTCAAGAGGATTTGCCCAAAGTTTAGCATAAATGATTGTTTCAAGATTTCAAAGAGTTGTTGGTGAGGTGAATTTTGATTTTGATGTTTGAAGGATGGATGAAAGTTTTGATTTTGATCCTAAGAGACTTAGAGAGACTTTGTTTACTAGACCAAGGTGTTGAAGAACATGATAATACTTCCTATGTGAGATACTCAAACCTTTGAAAGAGACTTGGATTTTGAAAATAGTAAAATGAATACAAATTTGGATTGTTCCTTGATGCACGTTTGTAAAAGTTGAAGGTCAATATTTCTCTAAATTCGTAAAGCATAGACAACCTTTTCTTGTGAGCCTTTTGACTAAAACCTTTGGAGTTTGGTTTTTGGATTTTTATCTTGCGGGAAATAATTTAGAAGAGCGCATGTGTGGGGTCCAATTGTTTCTTATCTTTGCTTAGTGAGTTCTTTTTACCACAAACAATTATTGATTAGGTTTTTAAATTGAATGTCCAATGTCCCAATTTCTTCTCATCCTACAAGGTCCATTATGTGGAAATCAAGGAAATTAGGGCAAAGGTTCCCTATTATTGACTTTAGTGAGAAAATGGAGATATAAATTCAAATGTTTAGAGGCCTCTAAGGATAGAATCCCTAGGGCAAGCAATAACACTCAAGTTTTGTCAAAGGTATTTGCTTCCTAAAGGGTTTGAGATTTCATGACCATGTTGAATGTTTGTTTTCCAAAGTTTAAGATCCAAGCAAAGTGTTTTGATTCCAAGAACATGCACAACCCTATGGATATTGAGACAATATTTGTTGAATCCCCACTTCGATAAATCCAACTATGCCTACTCTTAGTGGATGATTAGATGCTTGACTACACAGGCTCCCCCTTATATTTCACTCACTTCTCAGGTTAGCCAAGCATCAGTACCCATGAAACTCCCATGACATACTTCTCATCTCTACTAAAAGTCATAAAAATGTGGGGCAGCTTTAGAATGACTGTTCTTGCACCAACAAATAGATTAAGGATTTTGGTTTTTTAGACAAAGGGGTCTAATATAGGCATTATGTTCATGGGGGATCATCCATGCAACAAGAGACCATTGCTGCCCTTCTTTCCAAAACAATCCTCGTGATACTTGAACTTTCCTCAAGTACCCACACTTATATACCACTTGGAAGTCACTTGGATTTAGTGTTTCCTAGTTGGGTCATTCCCTTGGGTGATTGATTTTTCCCACAAGGCAGGCCCTCTAAAGATAGACAAAAGCAAGCAAGTACATCCGTAGTTTGATCAATCTTTGTTGAGAAACAAAGAGAGAACACATGCAATACACTCCACTCACACTCGCAATATTTTGTTCAATTTTAAGAATCCCAAATTGAAGTGTGGAGGTAATCACTTATACAACTTAATATCACAAAAAGCCTTTCGATTCTCAAGATCGTTGTGAGGCGCGAGAGAAGCGAATACATCTTTTAGGTGATATTACTTTGGATAAGAGATTACAAAGCATAGAAGCACATGTTCTTTTTTAATCCCTCAAAGAAATAATTGGATTTCTTTTAAGCACTAAAGGAAATGTGAAATTTGCTTGTTCAATTGTTAAACCTTTAAAAAAATCTAGTAAGTTGCCTAAGGTTCTTTTTAATCCTTTTTTCTTGTTCTTTTTAAACCCAAATTGAAATCTATTGAGTCCTAAAAGCATGAAAGATAACAAATCCTTAGAAGAGGGATTATGATCTCTCCCCAAAGTGTTTAAAAACACTTGATATAATGAGATGATAATGCCATAGAGAATCCTTTTCCTTTGTTTCCTCCTTCACCTTCAATCAAGCCAACCTACAAAAACTGGTCAAAACTACAAAAATAGAGGTCAAAAGCCAGTTAGTAGTCAAAAGCAACCAAAAAAAAAGCACATGTTAAAATTAATTTGAAAAGTGCCTTTTACCCCACTCCTGTAGCATAGTCTACAGATGTAGCGCAGTTTGAAGAGGTCAGCGGTGCTATATGGCACCGCTAGGATTGATAGCAGTGCTTTGCAGCAGAACCAGTGAGCGCAATTGCGGTGCTATTTTGAGCAAGCGACGTTGTTTGGAATTTAGAAACTCGGTGACAGGAAAGTGGCCCAACGTCATAGTTTGAAATTCAAATGTTTGGGTGGGAAGACCTCAGCAACAGAGTTTGGAGTTTGCAGCATCATTGTATGGTGTTGTTGGACCGGTAGCATCGTTTTATGGTGCCGCTAGACTGAGAGCGACACAATTTCTTATAGGCACAAAAAAGTTCAAAAAACCATGAAATTTCACAAAAAAATGTGTTATATGCTTGGGATTCGCCACCCTCCTTCTAGCGACAAAATGTGAATGTGAATGTTAGACCTACACAAACATGAGAAACAATCACACAATTAGATCAATATGCAAGTTAGATCAACATTCCCCATAGAATTCATTTGAAATGCACAAAATAGGAAATGGAAATGAAGAACACAATAAAAAACTATCAAATCTTATCTAATGCAAACAAACTCTCAATCCCATGGGGGAATTGGTGCCATTTTGATGTGGAAAGTGGCCCTTTCCCAATCCCTTGTAAGCTTTGTGATGACTTGATGAATTTTGAAGCTCCTTGATGCAATTTTGACATAACCTAGCTATGAAACTTAATAAAAATTATGAAAATGGATGAACAATGGATGAAGCAAATTCAAAATCTCAAGATAATGTCTTTGCATGAAGTTGTGGATCCAAAATAAAAGTGAGAGCCTCTTATTTATAAATGAGAGTGATGGAGAATGAGGCAAAAGGGATGAATGTGGGATCAAACACCAACCAATGACCAAGTGCCACTTGTCAACATGTGAGTGAACAAAGGTGGAGCACATTTTGGTCATTGTGCAATTAAATGCAATTAGGTGGAATTTCAAAATTGATGAAATGACATGTTGGAGGTAGAAGAAAATGAAGTTAATGCCACTTGGCTCAAGGTGAAAGGACATGTAAGAGGTTTAAATGACTTGTTGGATGTACAAACCCTTTTGGATGGATTTTTCAAACTTGGGGAATATTCCAAGATTGATGCCTTTTTGAAAGTAATTGAGGATTTAATAAATCAATTGAAATGATTTTCATGAGCAAGTTGCAAAATCTAGAGGATTTAAGTGATTAAGATTAAGATTAATCAAAATTTGATTAATTTAAAAGGAGATTAGTTGATTTGACCATTTTGATTTAGATTTTTGGATGAATTTAAATCAAAATGAGAGGAATATGATGTAGACTTAATTAAATAAAGATTTGATTTATTTAATTAAAAGGAGATGATGTTAGATTAAATCAAATAAAGATTGATTTATTTAATTAGAGAATTATCTAATTAAAGGGAGACTACAAGATTAATTAAATAAAATAATTTATTTAATTAACAAGAGATGATGACTTCATCAGATAAATAATAATTTATTTAATTAAGAGATGAAATGTGGTGGATTTAATCAAATACATATTATTCAATTAAACAATTAGCAAAGGAGATGATTCAAGAGGAAGCGGTGTTAATAAAATCAGGATCAGAGATCAATCAGTACATTTTCTGTGTCTACAACACCAAACATAGATGAAGAGGCAACAATATTAGACGAAGGGTTTGAAGTTGATAGAATGTTGAATGAGGGTCTAAATGATGATTGGGCCAAGTTGATGGAGGATGCTTCAAATCCTTTGTATACTAATTGCAGGTTAAGTCGTTTGACAACAATCCTTCAAATTCTTAACTTGCAAGTGGTGTTTGGTTGGACAAATGAGAGTTTAGATCAGTTATTGGCATTATTAAGTTCGTTGTTACCACTTGACTCCACATTGCCAACAAAATGAAGTCAATGTAGAAAGGAAATCACTAAGCTAGGGTTAGGGTATGAAAAAATTCACACATGTGTGAATGGTTGTGTATTATTTCACAAGAATCTTGCAAGTGAGAGTGAATGTTTGAAATGCCATGAAGTGAGGTATAGAGAAGGGTTGAAATCAACTATGGTTCCTAGAAAGGTTCTTTGCCACTTTTTGGTAATCGCACAATTACTCCAAATGTATAGGTGCAGAGACATTGTTGAACTTATGTAATGGCATGCCCAAAATAAGAGCTCCGATGGAAAACAACGACATGTGCTTGATTCTAAGACGTGGATGGAATTTGATAACATATGGCCTGATTTTTCTCAAGATCCTCATAATATAAGGTTGGGTTTGGCTCTAGATGGGGTGAACCCATTTTTAGATCAAAGTACTAAATGGTCAACTTGGCCAGTGTTTTTAATAAATTATAACTTGCCTCCATGGTTAGCAACTAAACCATTTTTCTTAATGCTATCATTGATTATACCAAGAAAGAAAAGTGTGAATTTATTCAATTGATGCTTATCTAGAGCCATTATATGCTGAGCTAATGTAATTATGGAAAGGAATTGAAGCAATTCAATCTTTAAGGGATGGTAATTCAATAAAATTCACTTTAAGAGCTTCCTTATTGTTTACGATTCATGATCTTCCTGTATATGGCACATTGTCTAGTCTCAGTGTTCATGGATACCATGGATGTCCTGCTTGCAAATTTAAGGATTTTGTGAGGCACTCAAGAATTTTGCGTAAGTGTATTTATTGTGGACATCGTGATTACCTTAAAATGGATCATCCATATCCTCAACAAAAAACACGGTTCAATGGTCAAGAAGAGAATTGTGAAGCACCATTGCTAATAACAGGTGATTACATTGTTGAGAACAAACAAAAAAGAATGTCATTTATTGAAAATGATGAGATTACTAGTAATAGATATGATCCATGTAATGAAAGCGGTGTAAAAAGGTTGTGCATATTCTATAAATTTCCATACTTTAAGTATATAGCCAATAGGCATACTGTTGACTTTATGCATATTGAGAAAAATATAGCCTATGCTATTATAGAAATTCTTTTTGGTGCTTTTGATACTATTTCATCAGGTGAAGACTTTCGACAACTAAAGATTCATCGAAATCTCTAGGTTGAAAAATATGATGATGAAAAATATAGAAAACCTAGTGCTCCTTATGTTTGGACAAAGGAACAATGTGCACAACTCTTACAGTTGATGTCTCAAACTCGCTTTCCCATTGGATATGTAAGTAGTAGTATTAGAAGCCAAACTGACATCAATGGCTTAAGAGGCCTTAAGACCCATGACTATCATGTCATAATGGAGAATATTTGACCTATTGTGGTAAATATATTAAGTTTAGAAAAGGGGCCAACATTGGTAGCTATTAGGTTGGGCCTAATATTAAAGAGAATGATTTTACATGTATTAGATCTTTCGAACTTTGATAGTTTGAGGGAGGAGGTTGTTGAAGTCATTTGTCTATTGGAACATCAATTTACACCAACAATCTTTAACATTTCTATGCATCTTTTGATACATCTACAATATGAACTAAAGCATTGTGGCCTGATAAGAACAAGATGGATGTATCCTATAGAACAATATATGAAGGTTTTGAAAAAAAATGTTCATACTAGGGAAAAATCGGAAGGAAACATGTCTGAGGGATATTCAATGCAAGAAGCCATGGGATTTTTCACAGAATATATGAAGGATTTTAAAAATTTCAATCAACATGTATGGGACGATGATGAAGAAGAGATAGTTGTAGGTGAAGTATTAGAAGGAAATGGATGTTGCTTCAAGAAATCACATCAAGAAAGAAGTGGATACCTGCCTATATTCTTCAAAACACATCTTCGTTCGATAAGTGGCATAGGTAAAAATAATACACAATAATTTATTTACTTAATTGCATTTACACATTTATATTATCAATCTTACTATTTGTATGTTAATATTCTATGTAGAAAATATGAAGAAAACAATCAAGCTTGGATGCAACATCGACCTCAACGGCACAAACATCATGCTAATTTGATTGGAGGTGATTCTTTTATAAAATTTGAAGAATGGATTGCTAATGCAGTCAATGATGCAAAAGAAGGTCAAGATATAACAACAAAGGAAAGTGAGCTTTGAACACAATCTCCACATTTATGGGCTACACGTTGCAATGGAATGTGGGCCTATGGTAGTCATTTAAGAGTGGAATAAAAAGACAAAGGAAAGATAAATTGTGATTATGTTGTTAGTGCTGAATTTCTTTATGAAACTGAGAAGAAATTTTATGTTGGATTCATCCAACAAATTATTCTAGTGGACTATGGTGAAAATAGTCCTATACTATTAAAATTTAAGTGGATCCGACCATCTGCAGTACAATTTGATGAGTATGGATTTGTACGTGAAAATATAAGACAATTTTTATTAGAGATGAATGAGCCTTATGTTTCCCCTCAAATTAACCAATCATTTCTAATTGATTATGTAAGAATCCTAGGATGGTCGTATGTCATTCAAATAGAGTATTGTTCAAAACAAAAATTCATGAAGTTGTTGATATAATGCTTGATGGGCAATATGTTAATTTAAAAGAAAAATTCAAAGAAGTGGATGAATATGATGATGTAGTGTTTGAAGAAGACATTTTGATTACCAATGAAGAGGTTGGGAGAGAGAATGCATTGCATCTCATAGATGAGGATGGTGAAGAAAATAAAGCAGATGTAGACATGAATGATTAGGATTCTGATCTTGCTAGCAATGCGGATGATTATGATGATGTTTTGTCACCTTAAGAGGTTAGCTTATCACCTAAAATTTGGTAATATGTATGATGTAATTTATTATTGAATGTAATAAAGATCTGAGTATAGGTATGCTTATTCATTGTTGTTCTACTAATACAATTCCGAATGTAATCATCATTATTCTACTACTACATTTTATACAAAACTTGAGATGTTCATTACTGATTCAAACTCAAGATCAACGACATGTATTCAAACTCAAAATATGGGTAGATTCTAAAGTATTTTGTATGAATTCACATTAATAGTGAGGTGACCGAGCTCAACAACAAATATTACTTGGGACTCAATGACACAATCATTCGCAAAGCTCAATGTACCGAAGGCAAGGGAGTTCAAGCGAGAAAACTCTGAAGCTATTATTTCATTGGATAAGTTCATAGAAACCCTCTATAACAAGTGATGAGAACTGAATTTGCTTCTACAAGTAGACACTTAAAGAAATCAAGTACGAGTAAATTCTTCATCATGCCACCCAAAAGAAGTCAACTTATGAGAAAAAGGAAGAGTCCATAGTTTCTAAATCAAAGAAGAGGTCCCTACAACAATCCATTTTAGATGTGTTACCTAATTATATAGACAAAGGATCCAAAAAGGTGTTTAAAGATACAACCCATGGATGTAGAGACCTAATTATCCCTATCTTAGGGTGGGATATGTTGATAGGGTAGGGTTGGATGGAACACTCACTGTTCCATGCTCTAGGTCTCACCTTGGCAAACCCCTTTGGTGTCTTTCTCCACCACCTTAACCTATAGGCCCTAATGATTTTTAGGAACCCCTGGTTCTCTTGGCCAACCCTACTATCATCTCCATTTCCCTAACCAAACCAATCTTGGTGCTCTCTCTGCCATTCTTTCCTTAGCCCTTAATCTTCCTAAAGGCTAGCTAAATCTCCAACCTTCACTAATTCGATGTAGGGGTGTGTGATGTCTCCCAAGGCTTCAAGACCATTCCCCTAGGGTTCTTGTTCATCCACCAATCTCCAATTCTCCATCGCTCTCACTAAACCCTATTCTAGGGTTTAAAAAGGCTACTAGCCTTGAGCCCCAATTAGGCCTCCTAACTCAAGAAAAGTGGATTAAAATCCAATATTTCTAAAGAACATTCCAAACTTCCTTTTGTGATCATAGTTCATTTTCCTACCTCTCCAAGATTTTTGAGGTTATAGACCTTCACTATCTGTACATAGGTATAATCCTCATTTTCCAAGAATTAGGGCTTTTTAGGCCATTTCCTGACCTCACAGCGAACTGTCAGCTTATTTTAATCACCAAATGGATTGGTGAAATCTCTTCCTTTATGCCAAGACTTTGTAAGGCTTCCTGCATCCACCACACACCTAGGTTTGCCAGGGAATTGACACCCTTGCAAATTTAGTGCTTCTTTTCATTGTCTTTCCTAATCGGGCACAGTCAAGCTCGCCTAGGAGAAGACTTTTTCCATGATACTTTTCCTCCTACAAACTCCTAAACCTAAAATATTTATAGGCATGGAGCTTATCCTCAACCCCCACAGACTATACACTAGGTATAGTGGAAGTCAGAGGTCCAAGACTCCATAATTTACAGCTTGCCTGTCTGATCAACAATGGAAAAAAACAAAACTAACTAAGAAAAAAGCTAGAAAACGATGAGACAACCTAACTACTAACTACACAAAGCTTGTAAGATAATTATCACATATGCCACACATTGCTCAGTGCCTGGAACCCTCCATTAACACAATAAAAGAGCTAAAAACCATAAAATTACAAGAACTTCATTGTTTTTGCATATAATCTGCAAACTCCAAATGATACAAAGTTTTTCCAACCTCAATTCCAATTTGAGGTCCACCTTATAAAGATTCATAAAGTGGCTACTTCTCCCCTTGGTTGGACATAACCACCTCATTAGGCCAAAATTGCACAAATGCAACATTCTAGGCTTTATTTCCAAATCTTAGTGAATCCTAGTGGAAACAAGTTGTGAAACTCATCCATTCTACCATGAGCTACTGATCAACCTACCTCCTAACATGTTCAAACACCTCTAACAAAAAAATAGATGGTCAACATGACCTTAAAGTATTAAAATCTCAAAATTTCATGCTAGGCTTCCAAATTTGCCTAGTGCTACCTAATGTTTCCTAGGTGCTCCTACACCATATGTTTTGGTACTTCTATGAAAAAAGGGTTGAGAAGATTCCAATTTCAAATCCTTGGACCTTAGATTTGGCTAAATTGATAGTCCCAAATGTCTTTGTAGATGTTGAGTTTAAAGTATTGGCACAATATTATCACCCGACTACTTGGATTATAAGAATTCCAAATGGTTCACCATTAGTGGTGCTATCTAAAGGAGCAATTTTAGAGTGTTTTATGTTAAACAAGAAAGCTATCACTAAGATCAACTTGGACAGAAGTGAGAAGGATTATATGAGATTGAGAAAAACCTACAGGAGTGATGAAATTCCTTTACACATGAAAAAGGGTGTAAACAATAGGAGGATACCTATCTCCCCCTTGCAAAATGAGCCATTTGTCATAGAAGAATTCCAAGTATATTTCAAAAGAACTTATTTTTCTTTGTGCCAAGTGGTTGGAATAGATGCTCAAGAGGGGATGCCAACATATCTCATGATGATGGCAATAAGGATACAAAATCCTAATGTCAACATTGAGTATGACTTTGCTGCTGAAATTGAGAAAGGGCTACATGAGGGATTTTTGCAAGTAAGAGAGAACTTAGCTCCCATCACTTTCAAGAAACACTCTTTTCTATGAAATTTAATATTGTACCAAAACAAAAATATATGGACTAAAAGAATGTGTTTGGGAATGACTGATGATAAAGGGAATAGGTTGCCTGTACAAATCTGGTGTTACATCTAGGATAGTAGATGTAAAAATAGTGATTATGTAATATTTCATGATGATTTCATAATAAAGGTCATGGCCACTCTTGGTTATATTTCACCAAGATTTCCTAATAAAATCATGCAAGTATTAAGACCTTTAGCATTGAAGCCAGAGCAGGGACACACTCACAATTTCGGTGATTGGTTCTTCTTAGCAGACCAAATAGTAATAAGGGTCCATGGGTGTCCTCAAGCCCCAAAATTTTACCTAAATTTGTTTCTATTAAAATTTCATTTTTAGAATGGGAAAATGTTATGGATGGAGTAGGATGTTATGAAAAGATAGAAAAAGGGGACATTCCTCCCTGACCTAGCTGAATGTGAGGAGCTATTTGTAGGGTCTGACACTCTTGAAGAATTGCAAAACTATTTGAAGATGCAGTATTCATTGAAGTCATGAGGAGAAAGGGTCTTTGATCCTGAAGGGAATATTAATTTTATAAAGTAGAAACTTCTCACTAAAGCTGGGATTACCCATGTATTGGATTACGAAGAATATGTAATAAGAAATTGCACTACCCTTGATGAATTTTTTCAAAGGAAGAGGAAGTGGGAAATTATAAAGAGGCTTGAGGAGGAGAAGGAGCAAATGGACACTGGATTCCAAGGATTCTATGTTGAAGAAAAGGATCCTATCAAAAGGATGAATGTAATAATTGACAACTTAATGTAATTAGATTTCCACAATCCATATGTAATTAATTTTGTTGCTTCTGGATTTGATTATGTGCTAGTTTTTCATCAATGTTTCAGATCACACTTAGTGATCCATCATCAGGATAGAGAGATGAAGAGAATAAGAGATGATTAGTTGCAGACCCAACTAGTTTAAAAAGATGGACAACAGGAAAGGAGGGGTGATGCACCCCGTACAAGGGAAAGAAATACAAATTAAACAATAAAAACCAAGATTAAAAGAAACATGAAAAGAAAAATAACACCTATAAACAAATCAACAAAGAAATCACAAAAGGACAAGTACAATACAAAAATGAAGAGGGAAGAAGCATTGGACCATGATATAAAAACCAATAAGAATAAATGAAGAAAGAAATTTAATAGGCAACCAAATTGTGCAAACCTTGTTTTGAAAAGAAAAGAAAATAAAGAAGTATGTGCATAAGCATAAGAGGAAGATAATATGCAAGTGCTAGAAATCTATAAAAAATAAGAGGAAAGTAAACTAAAATACAAAAAGTTACATTAGAACAACCACAATAATATTGTGAAAGAATAAAATTGAGAGTTATAAATGAGAGAGAATTTAAGTAAGAAAGAATAAATGAATAAGATAGAAAATATTATTCATTGATGCATAATTAGAAGCATCCCTTGAGCAACCAAGTCCTAAAAGGTAGAAGACACATGGAGTGGCCCCCTTAGTGGCATATAAAATAAGTGGAGTAGGGGATACTGAAGAGGTAGCCGATGTACTTTTGAATTTTAAAGATGATTAAGTTGATCAGCTACCGCCTAATCTTGCAATTGATGTTCACAAACTAGAAGAAAGAGTGGATGTACATTGGCATAATGATCAAGAAGTGCATGATGATGAAAGGGTGATTGCTTCCGTTAGATTTATTGAAGATGATGAATGTATTCAAACTCCCGAGTTTAAGGATTTTTGGTTTAAGATGAAAATGAAAGAATTTAAGGAGAGAATCTAAATTAATAAGATGGGAAATGAGGAGTCACAACATGACCAAATTGTTGCTTAGACTCTTGAAGAACTCAGGATTAATGAAATTACTGTTAGCCCCCAAGAAGTAAGAAAATTGGTCTTAGAAAGAAATATACTAATTATTCCTGGGATGGAGTTAAAAAAGATATTCCTACTGGATCAAGTAACAAGCCAAGAAGATCCCATGTTGGTTTTTGAATTCAATTCAGATGAGGGAATGAGTGGCACAGGTTACAATCCAAGACTTGAAACCCTAGCCTTTTGGACAAAGCAAAAAAAAAAGAAAAACCAAGATTGCTTGATGTTGTAAAAAGACACATCAACATTGGAGATAGCTACTATGAAAATGCACTCCAACAATAGGGATGTGGTTAAAGCTATGGAGCCAGAATTGGCGTATCATGAAGTGCTACAATCGATCCGAATGATGTTCGAATAGGTTGCCCAGAAAATGTAGGAATGAAACAAATAAAGGAAGCAGGTCCTTCCCAATGCAAAAAATTAACAGTATACTAGCCCCTTGCCATCCAGATTGATACAGGTGAAATCATTGTTGAACAAGTTAATGTGCTAAAACAAGAAATTGAGAAGTTGAAAAAGAGTAATGAAGAAACAAAGAAAAGAGCAAAGAGAGAAACCCTCAGGGTATTGGAACAAATCTTGGAGCATAGGGTTAAAATAATTGTGGATAAATTGGAAAATGTGTATGAATGTTATGTCTCCTTGTCACAAGAAGTTGATCAGATAAAGGCCCATGTACCTATATTGGACCCCTTATTCAAGAAATGACAACTTGTACAACACATCTTAACGACTTTGTGTAGAATTTTACAAAGGAGTGTTGAGGCCCCTGTAGCTTTAAAGCCTACTGAGCAAATGGTATGAATGGTCACAAATGAATTGCAATACATGTTTGTAGAAGACCAAAATATCAAGGAAAAAATGGATTCATTTCACACACAAAAGTAGTGGTTTGTGCCTAAGATACTAAGGGATGATGATACAAAAGGCTCCAAGGATTGGACATATGAGTTTAGAAAAATTATTCCCAACTACCTCACTGATATGCAAAAGGATGGTGGCATAAATATTCATCACCTCAATTTAACCTTGGATGGAATAATTGCACTAGATGTTGGGTACTCAAAATTCATCATAGATACCAAAGGATTATTTGACAGTAGATGGAAGAGTCACTTGGCCAACACAAAAAAAATCCAGGAGTACAAATGGCCTCATGATTACATGGTGTACTAGTGGGAGCAGACATATCTAGCTCCCTGAGAAGAATAGGCCTTGTAGTGAAGTACCAAGCCTTGCAGATACTGTCATGGAGAGAGGACCTTGCCATATCTGAATGATCATGAGTACCTTATGATAAGTAACATACTTTTGTATCTTGCAAGTGTTGTGGACTTCAACATTTGATAAATTCTCTTCACTTCTCATCTTTCATTGCTTTTAAAGTTTTATGTAATCCTATGTAAACAACGATAATTAAGACTTTTTGATTTATGTTAAAAGTGGGTAACTGATAAGACACTTTTTGACATGTCAGTCAGGACAAAATTTTGAAACATATTGTAAAATACTTTTGAAGATCAATAGAATGAAGTTATAATTGGTGGCCAAATTATGGTTTTAATTGTTTGTTGAAGTGAATTAATGAATGTTATCTTGTTGTCTCCAGTTTGATCTTTCCTTGTTATTTAAATCAATATATCAAGGGTATATCTAGTTTATCAAAACACATTTGTTGTCAAACAATTCATTTTGTACTGCATTTTGGTGTCAAATATTTGGTAATTATGGTTAGTTTCATTACATTCAAATTCTAAATTCTTGGAAATTATATACAGTAAATAGATTGATGGTTGTTTGGATAGTGAAATTAGCTCTCTTAGAAATTAACTAAAATATCTTGTCTTGAAATATCTAGAAGGATTATTTTAATTAAAGAGGATTTTGTGGTTATTTTTCTAACAATAATTTTACAATGCAGCTAGCTTGCTATTTTCATTCGAGATACAAGTCATGATCAAGGTCAAGCACATACCAAGAAGATGGTACTCTACTTGAAACCCTCAACCTCACTTAGTTTAGTCTACTTACATGGGGATATTAAGGAAGTTTCTAAACAATTAATATATATCATTTGTTGTTTGTGAAGGAGAATCCAGTGAGATCCAATATGGTAGTGGATTAATATTTGGTTTCTTTTTTGCTAATATTGAATGAGTTTAGGGTGTTGCAACAACCAAGACATTATACTTTAGACCATCAGAGTTTATAGTTATGGCGGCTGATATAGATCCTCCTGCCATTCTTGATCCTTTGATTTCATTGGCCAAAGATAAGGTATTGATTTTTTCTCTCCTTGTACCATTTTGAATTTTGACATTATTGCAACCTTTTAAGATGTCAGATGGGCATTGAATTTTTTTTAGGTTAAATCCATGTGCCATGCAATACCTGAATCATTCCTTAATTTGTGAGAGGCTTTCCTTTAATTTCCTTTGATATGTTTCAACCGTTCACTGGCAATCTTTACATCAAGTAGATGTTGCAAAGGTGGATTGAAGGGATCAAAACCAACAAATGAACACAGTTTGATTCTTATTGTATAGGGCAGTAATCACATGGGTAAAATGGTGGGATTGAAACTAATGAAATGATGTTTGACATAGTACAAAACCCTTTTAATTGCAAAGTTTTCCCACGATCAAATCCCCTGAATTGCTACCCTTTTTTCTAATTTTGATGAATTGTAAGAGAATAAACCTAAATAACTTGCATAGGAAAATCAAATTTTTTGGACTTATACTGACGATGAGTTTTGAAACATTTGGTGATGCTTCTGTGTATTTGTTCAATTAGTTGTTTTCTTGCAAGTTTAATGGATGCGTTAAGTTTTGTTATTAATTATTAGTTTGAAAATTATCGTTGTAGAAAGTACCTTGTGTTTGTGCCTTCAAAATTTGAACTAGGTGGTGCTTGTAAAGTGAATGGGGAAAATATGATGTCACCGTTGGGAAACTTGTTGTGAAACATCAGGTTAGTAAGTTTTGGATGTTAAGGCTTCCAATTGGATATCAAAGATCTTTTCTCATTAGATTAATTTGGAATTTATGTATAAATGGATTCTTTCATGGTGCAGGTCTTTACTAAGACAACACATGAACCGGGGTTGACATTTTTGTTCTCCAAGTCTGATGGAATTCTTGGGCTTGGTTTCTAGGAAAATTTTGTTGATAATGTTGTTGCAGTTTGGTTAGTGTTGATAGCCTTCATTCTATAGTCATAACGTATCACCTTTCTTAAATTTTGAACAAGGTTTTGAAATCAAGGGTTTAATATGCATATTTTAGGCCTATGTTGAACACTCTATTTAAGGCAGTTGTTGACAAGGCTACAATTTTTTAATTGATTTATCTTTCTCCTGTGTTTGGACTTTCTTTTGTAAACTTACAATATACAATGCAATTTTATTCTTTCTGAATTGAGACTAATATTAATCTTGTTGGTTGTATTGAGGCACAACTTCATTCATGGCAGAAAAGGCAGCACCCTGTTGCTCATATCAAATGGCACATTGCATATAAAGGAGGAAATATTCTAGTTGGGTTATTGTTGATTGCATTGAAGGAGAGAGCTTCATATATTGGACACGATCAACACTCTCCTTGGATTCTATACATTACAACTTGCTCCAAGAAGATTGCCCATGTTGTAGAAGTTTTAAGAGTTGAAAGGGGCATGCGCTTATATTGAAGGGCTTCAAGCATGCATTTCCATTATTGCAAATTTTTTTTGGAGAAGTTTCATTCTTGCAGTCATTTCTCTGCAATATTGTAACTTAGATTTTTAGTCTTCTGAAAATAACTATTGTAATACTCTATTTCTAAGCTGTAATAGCTAGAACACCTTTCTTTTATTAATAAATTTCATTGATTTTGCCTACTCAATGGTTGTCTTATTGTGTGCAATTGATGATTGATGTGTATTTTTGTGTTTTATGCTTAAATCCTCAAATACCAGTCAATTAAAATGACTAAATATACTACTAATTGACATCAATTAATAATTAAATTGACTAAATATACTACCAATTCACACAAATATGTGGGTCCAGTGAATAAAAATGACTAAATATACTGCCAAAGTGATCAAAATGATGATTAAGATTAATGAATAAATACACTACCAATGCACAAAAATTAGTGAATAAAAATGACTAAATAAGTGACCAGTTAACAATAATCAATGACTAAATATATCAGTGAATAAAAAATGACTAAATAAGCGACAAAATTACAATAATCAATGACTAAATCAACAACTAAATAAGTGACCAGTTGAATATATTAGTGAATAAAAAATGACTAAACAATTGACTAGATTACAACAATCAATGACTAAATATATCAGTGGAAAAAATGATTAAATAAGTGACCGGATCACAACAATGAATGACTAAAATCAATGACTAAATATACTACCAAATCAATCAATCAAAACAACTAATAAATGACTAAAAATGGTTTAGTCATCAATTTGGTCACATTATATATGAGTGGCAATAAACTACTAGTGGTCATGTGACCAACTGTAGTCATTTATAAGCAGTTTTTAGTAGTTTTTTCGGTAGTTTATTGTTGTTTCTTGTGAGCATGCTTTTCAAAATCTGCAAACACTAACTTCAAACAAGGGTTAGTACCTACAAATCCTTCAAAGTAAACTCCTATGAAATCTATTACAAATGCTTTCAAAATGCCACAAATGATGATAAAAAGACTAAAGCATTATGAAAACAAAAGCAAGCTACCTATTCCATAGTTGGATTGGTGTCACATGTGCTAGTGACCCTTTCCCAATCCTTGATCAAAGCTAAAATGATAAAATTCAAATGGAGATGGTGGAGTGAAATGAACAAGATCAAATCTCAAATGAAGAGAGTAA
>VDFB02273881.1:0-98614 GCA_007258455.2 Sequoia sempervirens
ATACATCATGACCATCCCCTACCTTCATTCTCTTCTCCTATCAGGCTATCAGACCCATTCATCCCATCATACCACTTTGATCACTCTTGCTATTTTTCATTGTTCATCCCACCTACCACTTTACATGTCAATGCATTTTAATGCTTAATATCGACACATGGCTCTAGCTATGGTATCGTATCACCAACGACATAAATTACTTGGAGATGTGGCTCCGAGATGACACCTAGTTGTGAAACCCTCTGAAAACCCGAGCTACCATTAAAAATAGGAAACCCTAATTTAACCTTTCTAACTAGCCTTTGGGTTCCCAACGAAAAGGCCAACGGTCACTGGAACAATCAGGTTTGAGAAGGGGACATTACAGATAGGTACATGCAACCTTGATTGCTACCAATCTTGGGATGAAGGTCATTATTGCAAGTTTTGATGTCTTTTTTGGGTGTATAATAGGCTAAAAGGAAAGATAGAGGACATGATGGAGAACCCTAAACAAACTTTAGTAGAAGTCTTAGTGAGCATGCGTTGTTCAAGTACCTATATTTGAGAATGGAACCCATCTGTTGAAGGAGCGGTTTCACCTAGAGATCGCACTCTAACATTAATGGTGGTGACAACTAGTGATACCCTGTTACATGACACTTGCAGTTGTTAAGTATGAAAACCTATATTTTCCATTGCTTTAGTGTGCTATTATGGCACATAGGTTGTCTTCCAACCCCTTATTGTAAGGGAAGTTGGAAAATTCCCATTTTGGCCCTTGATAACCCTTGTAAACTTCATTTTATTGTTATGTAATGTCCCCTTCTTAGGCCTAAATGGTTCGAAGACCATTAGCCTATTTCCCGAGTTTTTGTAGGCTAAGTGGTAAGGCAATGGAACTCCAAATATCTTGGAGGATGCATTTTTCAGAGTTACAAGGTTTCTTTTGATGGTAATGAGCTTAGTGGGCAATTTTGGTATGAATGACACTCTCTCAAGTGTTTTCGAACTTTTGGGGTGTTCTCCAAACTTCTTGGAGAGCACGTCTATTTATAGTAGGTCACCAAATTGGCTTCTATTATTCACCTAATGCCTCAATATCATATTGGCGTGGTCAAAATTGGATTCCAATGTGTTCCAGGATTTTTCACAACTTGCGGTGAAATAATTAAATTATTCACTTAAGTTATAATGTTTTATCATTATCTTTGATAACTTAAGTGCAATATCTTTTTGAAAAGGTATTTTAAACTCCCATTTGGACGCCTAGGAGAAATAAGGGGGTTTTGCACATGAAAAAAGGTTTTATTTTATTTTAAAAGGGAATTTGATGGAAAAGGTGATTAAATGTTTGCACACAATGAATTATTTAATTTAAAGCAAAAGTGCTTTTTTAGAAAAAGCAAAGATGTTTTTCAAAAATGCAGTGAAAAAGCAAAAAGTGCTTTTTCAAAAAAAAACAATGAAAAAATCTCTCTTTTGGAAAAGCTACGAAAAAGCAAAAAGTACTTTTTTGAAAAAACAATGAAAAAAGCTATAAAAGGAGGTGTTGGGGGCTCATTTTGATATGTTGAAGAATGATATTGTTATGTTTCCGGATTTGCTTTGGTTCTCTAAATCTTTGAGGATGGAAACCCTCATGGATTTTCTAGTTTCGGAATTGAAAGAAATTCCCTAGCTAGATTAGTGTGATTCCATTTAGGGATCACCATTGGTGCTGATTGAAACTTCCAATCTTGGCTTTATTGGTTTTGAATGCTTTGATGGTGTTTGAGTTTGTAGTTTGAGAGGTTTGTTTGCATTTTAGAGGAGCTGGAAACATTCCAAGTCTACATTGACCTTTGAGTGCATTTGGGAGTGGGTCATTGAAGATTTTTGAGTATTTATCTTGCTGTCCAGACTGCTGCAGTGAAGTTTCAGACCTGTACCCATCACTTATTTTCCATTTCCTTGAGGGATATTGTCATTTCTCATGATGGGTGGTTAGTTCTTAATGTTGTGAGATATGTGGGGGTGTTCTATCAATTTTATTTCATGGCCATATTTGTAATAGTAGATATGTATTGATTTGAAATGAATTGTAAGAGCTTAGAATATGACACTAGGTGGTAGTACCACTAGTGATCTTGCTCTTGATTTCTTGTTGTTACTTACCCCATTGCATAAGTGGCTCTTGTACTCACCCCACTGAACAAGTGGCTTTGGCACTCACTCACCATTGAAAAGTGGAAGAGCTTGTTTTTTACACTTTATTATTGTATTAGCTTTCCCATTGGAAAGTGGATGTGCCCAGCTAACCGCACTGGATAAGAAGATGTTACTTTGAGCTGCTCATTTTAAGTATAATTGTAATCTCGTATATTGCATGCTCTAACCTCACCCACACTGGGAACTTGGTGATCAGAAAGTGGAAAGGAAAGTTGTTTAGCATTTTCATTCTGTTGAGCTAACAAGTCTTTTCATAAAAAAATTAAGGGTGGTTATGTAACACTCAACTTGCTCTACAGTTTAAAAATGTAACCAACTACCAGTTTCAGCTAAAGTTCAACTAACTTGTTTTCATCAATCGTTTCACGAAAGATCAATAACTAAATAATTGTTAAACTAGGGTTTCCTTTGCAGTTAGATGGAAAAGAAAATCAATTCTGATGTCGTTACATCATACAACTCATCAACTAACTTTTAATTTTCATTTTCAGCTGAAAGGAAAACTACTAACTATAAACATATATCAAAAAATTACAAAAGGATAATAACTACTTTTCTTTGCTTCCAGGAAGTAATGATCAAATACTACAACTATGAAACAAATGTAACAATTGTCATTCTATGTTTTAAGAAATGGAAAACTAATTGCCAGATTTCAACCGACAATAACTAACTAACTAATCCATCTAAGGTTCCCATTTAACCAATTAATGAACTGAAGGAAAGAATTAACTTCTTTATAATCATTAACTATTTTCAGATCTTTCATTTCAGTTGAATGAATCAATAACTGTCTAACTAATCAACTGCAATCTTTTACATACATACAAATAACTTAAAATAAATAGCATTTATTGCAACATTGATAGTAATCTTAAATTGACGAATGCATGTACTTGGAATTACAATTTGACAACACCAACATGCTGAATTGCTTGAACAACTTTATCATTGAGAGAAAGAGAAACATCATCAAGGGCTTTTCCACCCAACCAAGACCTACTGGTCCCCCGAGTTTCTTCAACTGAAGAACCCGACCCTTCACGAGGGTAATCAACATGGATCAAATTATCATCATGCCTTTCTGAGCCTGGTGTCATGGACCTATACTGCTGGTTGATCCCTCCTCTGTAGGTATCTCCTAACTAGAAGGATCATTCTGACTAGAAGTATATCTGGTTCATGATAGCTGACCAATGCCTAACTGGCATCATACCTTGGCCAAGGATTTTTAATATTTCTAGCACTTCTGTGCCGTCAACACTCTCACCCTTGCTCAACATGATAATACATCAAGGTCTAATTTTACATTAGCAAGTTTGATTATCTTTTCTTCTTAGTTCGAGGTTATATCTTAACCATAGGATTTAACATCACAATAATCTAATTAGGAACCATTCTATTAAGATTAATCTGTTTTCTTAACCCTTGAAGAGAGTTTGGACTCTTTATCTTTTCACCTCTTTGGTAGCAAACTGCTTTTACAAACAAGGATAGCTGAACCAATTGATATCTGCTGAGAAGAAGAAGTTGCTCATATTACCATACTTGATTCTGAATCTTTTCTCTTAGTTAAGGTTAAGCTGATACCATTAAGCATCTATTCATAAAGAGAGAGAGAGTCTCGGCTCAACATCTATCTCTTCTTAAAGACTATTTTCCTTCTCTAAACAAAGGTTGTTTTCATTGGACACCAATGTACCGAATGACATATTCAAATAAGTGGTCTTTCAGATCTTATCATTGAACTTCATATTTTGGTCCAAAGTTTATATTACAATGACTGGTTTGAATATCAATTTCCTTTAGTTTCAGGTTAAGTCTTAACCATAAAGTTTATACAAATGAAAAGAGAGAGATTGATACATCATTGAGGTTTATTTACGTATCAAGGTTCCAAATCATACTTCTTGATTTTAAGTTGGACTGATTAATTTAGGCATTTTAAGAGAGAGACTAGTCCAGTTAACTTTTGAAACTGAAAAATAATATGTTAGCTTTAAACATAATAAGTGAAGAAGTCAAAGACTTGACACCCGTAAGGATTCTCCATATTTAACAAACTTGTATTGGAGAGAGTGACCAGTACCAACTCTGATACTTAAAACAGAGTGTAAAGATTTCTTGTCTAAATTCGTTTAAGATTGTCCTCAGTCCAGATTTGATTCTCAATCTTTTCTTAAATTTAAGGTTAACTCATTTCTTAAAAACATGAAGGAAGAGTAATACTTGACTCCTTGTCATCTCTTCTATTGAAGGAAAACATAATAGCTTCTAATCAATTGAGGAGAGGCCAAACATGCACTCGGGTTCAAAATTAGTTAAAGTTGAGCATATGCGAATTCAATTTAAGAAAATTCTTGAACAGATTATTGACAAAAAGAAAGGAATTGATCAACGGACTATTCAGAGAATAATCAAATACTGATTCAATATTCTTTTAACCAGATAAAGAAATTTAATGAGCTTGCTTCCCTAGCATGGACATATCTGAACGATTAAGGAATTGATCGAAGCTTTGATTAACAAATAAAAGTCTCCGTTACTTGCAACTAACATAACAACCATAATTCCATTGTCATAAACATTTTTAAGTCAGAGGGGATGTAACATGTTATTACATGTTAATATCAATTTGGTCTTCAAATCTGATTTGATAATCTAGTAAATGTGTTGAAACTAGGGTTACCCCAAGTTTCCAGGACAGGGACGGTAGGGGACGGCAGGACGAGTCCCCAAGTTTTTGATTTTTGAGGCCAAAATTAGGGACGAAAGGGGACGACTATATAAAATATAGGGAAAATTTAAAAAATATAGGGAAATTTTAAATATTCATATGATAACATGGATAAGGCATGCATAATACACATTATAGAACATTAACATATAACATTTGTGTTCAACATTATACCAATACTCAATACACATTCAAAATTAACATACATGAATCATGAAACAACCTCCAAGTTATAATTTATAAACTTATATCAAAATGCCCAAAGGCTACATTGCTGCCATATAGTTTTAAAGTTTGCATGAAAATCAAAATACAATATCGTATGACAATAATGAATATAGAATAAACAAAGAGCACTGCTGCCCCTAATCATCTCTCATAATCACATCAAAATCAGAGTCATCCTCTGAGTCACTGCCATTGTGATGCTCCTCCTCACCAAACGAAACCCCAACCAAACCCTCGGCTGTCTCCTCATCTACCTGAGCCACGTCCTCGGGATCAATATCCCACTATAGAGCTGGAGTCTGTCGATACTCTAGAGTCTGCTGATCCTAAAGCTGAAAAGCACTATGAACTGCCACTAGCTTCTCCGCTCGTCTAGAGGTAAGTCTATTCCTCTTGAGGGAGTGGATAAAGCTATAAGTGGACCAATTCCTCTCTGTAGTAGAGGAACTGGCAACCTGTGCAAGAAGGCGAGTAGCAAGTGTCTTCAATTGCGGTGTATCCCTCCCATGATAGGTCCACCATCCAATAGGGTTCGATTGAGCTAATATAGCTCTATCCAACCCCGCCTGTGCTTTACTCAAGTTTGGACCATTAAGATTTGCAAAGTCTAGGAATTGTGACCGAAGTAGTGAAGCCTGCTCTGCTGGATAAATCTTTTCAATGGCTTGTGTGAACCCATCTAAAACCTCAGCATCATCACATGGAGGCACCCTACCAGCCCTTGGTGCATACCATTTTGGATTTAGACCAAAGGCAGCCATATGAAGTGGGGTGTTCATTGTATTCCACCTCCGTGTCACAATGGGCCTAATGTGTTGCTCATATAAATCCAAAGTGGGGTCCTTTGCCGAAATAACTTGCCTCATCTTCCCAAGCATACTGTCAAATGTCTCATATATCTCTCCAAGACTAGGAGAGTCTGTATCAACATATCTGATGACATCTACAATAGGCGAGATGAAGGAGCAAATATATCTGCAAAATGCAAACAAAAAGTTCAAAATAATTAGTTGACAAGTTAATTGACATTTTAGAAACTTCAAAAGTTGGAACATTGGACAATAAAATTAAAATATTAAAATCAGAAATTTAATATGAAATCAGCCATCTAATATGTCTTACCTCACATTGGCCCACCAATTGTCATCGAAAATCTTTTGTTTGATGGTCTTTCCTTGAGCGGAACTTGCATTAGGCCATCTAGTCCACTTTGCATTGACCATCATCAGTTGTAGAGGCTCATGCACCTCAAGCATCCTCTCCAACAAAACGAAGTATGTGGCATATCTACATTCATTGATTCATTAAAAAATAAAAATTTAAAACAAAATCAGATTATGAATACAAATTGAAAGTGAAACAAAATGAAGTAAATGGCATACCTTGTCTCAACAGGTTTGAGAAACTCCTTCTTTGAAAATGTTTTGAAGAGAGCAAGTGAGGTGTGGTGATTGCAAATGAACATCTGAATATCTCTAGCTTCTGCCACCGTTTGCTTCACCCAATCCAACTTCCCTATGTATTTCAATGCATTGTTCAATGTATGAACACAACATGGGGTCCAAAATATGTGCTTGTAAGTACCCTCCACCATCAACCCAGCCGATTTGCACACACGTATTGAATCGATGATCACCTGCACCACATTTGCAGCCCCAATTTCCTCTATGGCATCTCTCAAAATGGAAAATTGGAAGTCTGCATCCTTACGTTTCCTCGAACAATCTACGGTTCTAAGAAAATAAGAACCAACAGGGCATGTGACTATGACATTGATGAGTGGCCGGCGTCTACAATCAGTCCACCCATCCATCACTATAGAGCACCTCGTCCTCTTCCATGTTTGCCTCATCTCCTCCATTAACACATTAACTTTGGAGTACTCTTTGTCTAGGAGGGTGGTGCCTAGCTTATGATCTCCAGGGGGTATGAATGAAGGACCAACAATTGCTATGTCTTTGACCATTTGTTTGAAATAAGAGGAACGGGCCACATGAAATGGAGTGGCATGGGAAAAAAAAAATTTGGCAATGGAGGATTCAATGGCTTCTCTTGCTTGGTTATTAAACATGGACTCAACTGAGGTTGCCTTTTCACTACCACTCACCTTCCTCTTTCCTCTTAAGACAACTCCACTACTACCAACCGTGGAAGGACTAGGAGTAGGCATAGATGATTGTGAACTTGGGAAAGAAGGAGACCCACCTTGAACCCCACCATCCAACTCCATTTGAATTTTTTGGTACTCTAAAAATAGCTCATCTGTCAATTGAGGACACACTCTAACTCCATGGCCCACCTCACCCAAAAAATGAGACCTAACTCTTGTGTAGCTGCCTCTAAACTCCTTTTCACAAACATGGCAAAACCAAACCCTACTCCCCCCTGAATTTTTTTGTCTTTCACCCACGACTGTAACATATCGAAGGAATGGTTATTTTTTGTCTAATGGGTTTTTTGCATAGTCTTCCATGGTTTTGGTATTGGTTGATGGAGGAGGGCATTGGATTGGGTTTCTTTGCTCTCTAGTTCTACTACCACCCCCACCACTTTCCTTTCTAGTTTGCATTTCAACTTCACTATCACTCCTAGCCTTACTACTACTCATGTTTTTTATTTTTAGAATGCAAGTTTCAACTGAAAATGCAAAAAATAAAATAAAAATCAGACAATGTATGCTTCACATTTTGCAAAAAAATGAAAAAAAAAAATAGGGAAAGGAAATGCATACCTCTTTGGTGGATTTGCACTCCCAACAACACTATTTCAACCTCCTCTCCTCCTTCAAGCTGCTGCTCCTTCTCCTTCAGTGGCTGCAACTCCTTTTGCTCTCAAACACTTGGCTGTTCAAACAAATAAAATGCATAAAATGAGGTTAGAGAGGCCCTTTTTTTTCATAAAGGAGTCAAAATCAATGGGGCCCACACATGCCATGTAGGCAGGGGCATTCTTTTTTTGTTTTATGTTTTTTTTGCATTTTAAAAGCTCACAAGACGTGGGGGACGGCTAGCCGTCTCCGAGACGGTCGAGGGACCGCTCAGCCGTCCCCTGGCTGTCCCTGGGACTGGTCAGCCGTCCCCCATTGGGTCAACGGCGTCCCCCCGTTTCGGGGATATTTCCTGCAAATTTGCAAAGAAAGGTGACGGTCCCCTGCCGTCCCCATGTTGTCCCTCGGTACCCGGGACATCTCGGGGACAGGGACGGGGCATTTTGGTTGGGGGGGGACGCATCCCCGGGTTTCCTTGGTTGAAACTGCATTTCGTTTTCATCTCATGAGTCATTTGCAACATTAGGGTTTATTGTTAATAGTAAAATTTAAAAGGGAATGTTCTAGGTCTACTAGGGATGGATAGACCAAATTAGGGTTTTCCATTTAGGGTCCAATAATGAAGTCTGAAGCAGAACATCGGGATTTTTATACTGTTGTGTAAACATTTAATATAATCTAGAGTGTTATGAGGTTTTGGTTAAGTATTTAAGCAAGAAATTTAAATAGCCAAAATACATTGCAGAAAAATTTATTGGGGACATTATAGGTGTCAACACCCTGCATTTTTGAAATGTTAGCCTTAATTACATTGCCTCTTTTTATCATAAGAATCAATTTGAAAAAAGATAAATAACCAGTAGTTTCATGAAAAAGCCCTGTTGTAGGACCTACAAAGGCCATTATTGTCAGTTTAAAATCATATGTTTTAGAAAGGACTCTCACTGATCATGGATAGTTCAAGGTGTTGGGAAAAATCAAACTTAATTTTTGGATTGGAATATCATATATGCTCCAGATTTTTTCATTATTCATAGCTGTCACTGCTAGTAAATTAATTGTCTCAGGAAATAGTATTTTGCTCATTTGGGTTGAGTCATTTGCCTTTTTGTAATACTATCCGGTCAAGGGGGCATACAGAAGGTTTTTCTCTGCTGTTAGAATGCATCATTGTACTTGCCTTGCTTTTCTATTATTTATTAGCAATATAAACTATTCAGGTCTTTAAACACTATCTTATTATGTGGCATTATATTTAATTGTTGTGGTGCTTTCTAGATTTTATGCTGTATTTTACATAGGTAATTGTTGCTTTTCAATTTCAAATTTGTATTTTTCCGGTGAGTTGATATATTTTAGTTACAATAAGGATATAAAATGGTTACATATTTCTATGTATTAATAAAACAAAGTGATTAATTCTAGGTGAGGCATGTGTCTGATATGGTCTGAAGTTGTTGAAGTTTAAATAGCTGAAGAGGTGGTGTACGTGATTATAAACCAGAAATGGCTGGTGAGTAACCTGTTTTGTTTTTGCTTAATCATGTTCCACAATTTGAAATATGCATGTAGACTAACTATATGCTATTGCAGATAAGTATTCTGGTCACTGAATTCCGTACAGAGCAATTGAGTATGAGGAAAAAGTTAACTGTACTGCAATCCTGGTTGGCTTCAAGCAACCAGATGGTGAATTCAGGGTTTATAGCATTTTTGGGTTGGTTGCATCACCTTCTACTGGAGCAGAAACTTGCAAAGTTGGTCCCCTCAGCTACACAGATTGCTTTCTTCACTGTTTTTCTGGGGTTTGGATTACATGCATTGCTAGATGCTAAGCGTAGACATTGGCATCAAAGGTTTTTTATAAGTAGAGGAAATTTACATATTGTTCAAATAATTACCACAGTTCTAACTGTAATCTATTCAGTTGTTACAATTTACTATTGTTGGGTTGCTCATCATGATAGACTATCTCATAACTATTTTCCAAACCTGGTATATTTTTCTACCCAAACAATGGCGTGGTCTGCTTCACTTATTCTTATAAATTTTGAAAAGAGATCTGCCTTGTCCTCTCACCATTTTCTTCTAAGAGGTTGGTGGGTTGTTAGTTTCTTCACATGGGTATATCAGATTCTTTCACGTGGTGCCTGCTTCATCAGTGACGATTTTCATCTATTTCATGTAGTATTTGATGATTACATATTGATTGTGACTCTTCCATTAGTCTCAATACTTCTGGTGATTGCCATCAAGGGCTCAACAAAAGTAATGGTCACAGAAAGTAATGATAATCTTTCAACAAATCTATTAGATAACAAAAGATCCACACTGCTACAGCAGGATGCTGAAGGAGTAACTAGTTATTCTGGTGCAGGATTCATAAGCAGGTTCACTTTTATGTGGATGAATTCTTTGCTGGCAACTGGTCACAAATCTGCTATTCAAGTTCATGAAATACCAATGCTTATGATTGAAGATAGAACTGAGAGTGTTTGTGTTTTATGGCAATCAAAGCTGCAGAGAGCAGGAGGTTCCCTTGCATTAGCTCTGTTGCTGGCTTTCTGGAAACAATTTGTTTTGACTGCTGTTATGGCCCTCTTAAAAATCTCTGTGATGTATATGGGTCCCCTTCTAATACAGCGATTCATAGATGTCACATCAAGCAAAGAGGCTTTGTGGTATAATGGAGCTGCTCTTGCTTCTATACTGTTTATAGCAAAGTTCTCTGAAGTGGTTATAGATCATCAATACAACTTTTATTGTTGCAAACTTGCCTTGTCTGCAAGGTCATCGATGGTTAGTGGAATTTACAAAAAGGGATTGCGCCTCTCAAATTCTGCACGGCAGAGCCATGGAATAGGTAAAATTGTAAACTATATGTCGGTTGACGTGAATGAAGTTGTTAGGATTGTACAAACCATCCATGATCTTTGGGCAATGCCAATACAGATAGCTATTGCATTACTTATTCTCTTTGATGCAATACGACTTGCTATGCTCGTTGGCCTGCTTACTATGGTAATTGTTATGGTGCTTTGTTTACTAGTAGCCTCAAGACAACAGAAATATATGGTACAGGTACTTGCTTGCAAAGATGAACGAGTGAGGTTGACTAATGAAGCAATCAGCAATATGAAGATAATTAAATTGCAGGCATGGCAAGAATGGTTTCATGAGAAAGTTAAGGCTGCTCGTGATGCTGAACGGATCTGGATAATGAAGCTTATGTATATTGGTGCTATGAACATTTGTATGCTATGGTTATCACCTTTGGCAGTTTCTGTTGTCTCATTTGGTTCATGCTTACTGATGAAGATAGAGCTAACACCAGGGCGAGTTTTTACTGCTATTTCAACTTTTCGTATTCTCCAAGAACCTTTAAGACAATTTCCTTCTCTGATCACTGCAGCAGCACAAGCTGCTGTATCTCTGATGCGGCTTGAAAAATATTTCAGCAGTGATGAGATGAATGGAGAGGCTGTTGAGAGGTTAGCTGAGGGAGCTAACCATGCTTTATCAATTGTAGAGGGGTCATTCAAGTGGTCTCTTGAAGATGAAATGCCAATTCTCAAAAACATAAATTTAGATGTCAGACCTTCATCGTTAATAGCAGTTGTAGGGAGGGTTGGCTCAGGCAAATCTGCATTTCTTTCATGCATACTCGGAGAGATGGAGAAAGTCACTGGAACTGTAAGTAGAATTTACCCTTATAACCATATTATCTTGTAGCTGAAACATAATAGTTTATCTTTATGTTTTGAATCTCAGAAGTTTTTAGAAAATATTATAGAGAATGCTTATGGTCTAGTACTTGAATCAATCATTAAAAATACATTGACTGTTTACTGTGGTTTTGATATGGGTTCAATATTGTGAATGGATGTTGTCCATTGACTTGAAGAAAACTTTGTATGCAATCTATAGCATATTAATCTTCTATTCCCAAAGTAGGTATAATTATCTCTTATGGTATTTTAAAAGTAAAACTCATAGTTACCAAGTTCAAAAAATTTGATTCGTTTTGAAGGTTAAAAAATTTGGAAAGCCTGAATTTCAAAAAAATTGGGTAAAATTTATATAGCAATTGAAAAGTCTGGATTGAACTGGACAAATCTGGCTGGTCCAAAAAATCCAGATCTGTCAAATTTGGTTCAAAAAATCCAAATTTGGTAACTAGGTTTTTTAAATTATCCTTATATCATGATTGGCAAGTTCTTCCTTTTCTCTTCAAAGGACAGTTAATGAAAAAGTGAATACATCTTACTGGTGGTTTGGTTTTCTCATTGTTCTTTAAACCTCTTTGTTACCCAAAATACCTATTTGATATGAAGGTTAATGCCCTTTCTCTTCCTTGCATGGTGTAAAACACATTTGGATGTTAAGTAATGTGAAGCTAGCTTCAATGTATTATAGTACAAATTTTAGTGAGTTTATATGAAAAATAAGTATGTATTTGTATTTTGAATCCATCACCATGTCATTCATAGATACTTGAGAAAAATATAGTCTGCAACAGATTTCAACCATTAGGTATCCTTGCTCATCTCTTTGTAGATATATTGAAATATGATTTATCTGTTTTAATTGTTTTGCACCAAGAAAGCTTAAAATGTGGTACTTATTCTAAATAAACTTTTGTTTCCTACATGCATTGCATTTCTTGATTTAGTACTAAGTTGTTTTATATAGTACTTGGGCTAGCTTAATAGTGCTCTTCGATTTCTGGGTATTATAATTCCTGCATTTTAGCATTTTTTTGGCACTAAATAAAGATAATTGCTTACAGGTGAAGGTGAGTGGAAGTGTAGCATATGTCGCACAGTCAGCTTGGATACAGAATTGTACGATTCAAGATAATATCTTATTTGGAAAAGATATGGACTGTGTCAAATACAAGAACACTCTCGAGGTATGTGCACTGGATAATGATCTATCTCAGATGGCAAATGGTGATAAGACTGAAATTGGCGAAAGAGGCATCAATCTGAGTGGTGGACAGAAGCAGCGCATCCAGGTGGCTAGAGCTTATTATCAAAGTGCAGATATTTACCTTCTCGATGACATTTTCAGTGCTTTAGATGCTCATACAGGAAGCCATCTATTTAAGGTATATATTCTCCTATAAAAGGACAGGGCTTCTCTTTTACATTCATTTTTTTGCAAAAAGAAATGAAAAGTTTTGAACTTTGATTGGCATGTTATCAAAATGAGTATAGTGGTTGTTTGTAGTGGATGCTCTAAACTTAACTTTTTTCTCTTCTCTGCATAGTTATAAGCATTTTGATTTGTTAGATTTAATAAAAGGGTTCATGGTTGGGCATTTGTCTTTTGCATTATGCAAGGGAAACCTCATTGCCTTGCATGATATAACTCATCTGTCTTTTGCATTATGCAAAGGAAACCTCATTCCTTGCATAATATTGGTCAATCTTTAATTTGGATGTATTTGGTCACTCTTTAGTCTTTAGGACTCTATGGACACAGATTTTTAAGATTTTAATAAGCCTAATTTATTTCAACAAGTTCTGGAAGAGTTTATATAGAAACCGTTGGTCTTGACTTTTCAACAAGATTGGGGTTCCAAGAGAGACTCACCTATTCCAAGCATTGTGATAGTATATAGTTGGCCTTGGCCGCTAGTGGTCCCTAAATAAATTATTTTTGGGAGGGAAAAACCCTTCTGGAGTAGTTGCAGCATCAAATTTGGTCAATAATGGCACTTTGGGTCATGCAAGGAGGTAGGTGGGAGTTAACAATGCAGAACATGGGAGTTTTGAAGCTTCGAGGGTCAGGGGTTCGGGATACCTCATAACATACAGTTGTGGGGGATTGGGTGAATGGCATATGTGATGCTCACAGAAAATAGTTAAGGGTATCCCTGCATCTTTGACTCCAAAAGGACATATGAAGGAATTTGTTGGGAGTTGAGGACTAGACACCAAGGAATTCATCCCTTTAGGCATTCACATAAGAATAGGTCCAAACCTGCAATCTTGATGAGATAGTGTAGTGAAAGATTTTGGGGATCGGGGTTTGGGGATACATCATACCTTGTATCACATTAGAAGTTTTCCCACTTCACCGACTTCAAAAAAGTGTATAGAAGAAAGTGTCTGAAGTCAGTGAATGGAGATATCAAGGAAAAGGTACTTGGGTAAAGGGATGGCTGAAACTTTGGCTTTGAAAGGTAACTTAGTTTAGGAACTAGCGAGTTGGGGTTTAGAGGTAAATTATGCAAGTAAGCCAAAATCTGAAACAATGACAAAGGCAAGGGAAAAGGAAAGGAATAGATGAAAGGGATGTTGATAAAAAAAAATCTGAAATTCTGACAGAGAAAGGGAATGAAAGTGGGGAACAAATGAAAGGTATGCCAAAATGGGGAAGCTCAATATCCTTCTAGGGACAAAGGAACAAGGTGGACTTGGGCAGAAAGGCATACTAGGAAGGGAAACTCCGAAACTCTGAAATAAGCACAATCCTTAAAAATTGAACAACAAAATCTCCACACTTAAATTTTTTGAAACCTTAGCAACTTTTAACACATGATAGGCACATAAGGGATGATGACAACAGACAAAACTTAGGAAAAATTGACAAATGAATATCCATCCAAAAATTTCTTAGATCAGCCATTTGTTATAGGCAAAATGAAGCCTAAGCGCACAAAGGAGTAGGGACTCAAGGAAAGTTTGGCAGTGTTACATTGAGTCCCAATAGATAAGAAGAACAACTAAATCAAAATATCTTAGAATCTAATCTAAATATGAGATAAGTATGTGTCGTCATGCTAAAAGATAGAAGAACTGTGTCTAGCTAAAATAAGAAAAGCAAAAAGAAAAACTGGTTGCTGCATAAAATTTGGTGAGTGTTCCTTGTTGAAGGGAAACATCAACAATGCAAACTTCCCACTACAATTAATTAGCTGCCTTGCTTGAGCTGCACTTACATAGGAACTTTGGATTTGCCCTTATAGGACTCGATCAAGATCTCTTCACCTCCTTTGACCACCCCATACTTGTTTAGCCTTCTGCAGAATATGACATCTTTCTTATAGAGATAAGGTCATCTAAACACTAGTCCAAAAACATCCAATTTAATATTAATAATTTAATAACATCAATAACCACTTCTTCTGTGAAGTCTATGGTGAGTCCAAACTTGATCACACATTGGGTATTGATTGAGTTTTCTATGCCTTATTTCAGTCATCCCAATGCATAAGGAATCAGTTGTTTCTTAATTTGCAATGCAAGCTCATTAACTAGAGATTGAGAAATTGAGTTTGCTTGAGAACCAGTGTCAAATAGGGCATCTTCCTTTCTTCCCTTGAGCTGAAGCTTCACATGGAATAGCTTGGTCATCTCATTCTCCTCTTGAGCATCATTACCATCCACACATGCACCTTTCCTTGTGGTGGAACATGATAAACAATCATCAACATTAGAAGTGCATTCTATGTAAGACCCCTCACCACAACTTGCAATTTTTTTTCAATTTGAAGGTGCAGGCATTTTGTCAAACAGTTTGTGTTTCAATGGTTTGCTTGGAATTTGCAGATATTGCATTCAAAATATCATTTTGCAATCAATTTAATATAACAATGCAGTTCCATACCAAATTATAGCAATTTGTAAATAATAGAGACTAAGCCCCAGTCTTCAGTATTGTTAATTACAATTGATAATTCCAGAAATTACAGACAAAAATATTTATTAAAAACTATGGCTGACCTGTGCAATGCCTCACCAAAGATTTTGGTCTAGAAATAACTTGTCACTCCACATATTTAAATTGTCCCGTTTAGCATAGTACGACTGCTCTTCAGAAGGTACGACAGGTATTTAAATTGTATGACACTTTACTCCTTGTATGGCTCCTTTATGAATGGTACAATGAATCCAAGCAAGGATAGCTATAAGAAATGAGTTGATGCAGACTGTGTTTGGAGGTTTTGACCAGCTGCGTACCCTTTTGACTATATGGCTTCCTTTTCCAAGGTGTACAAACCCTCTAAAGATTGTAGATCACGATTTCACTTGGCCCAACAAACATTTGATGGAATTTAATGTTTAATATCTTGGTGCCTTAAGCATTTCAACTCCCTTTGTAATGTCTCCTTCTTGATCATAGCCAATCTAAGCTTCCATTAGCCTATTCTAGTTCCCGAAGGCTAAGTGGATTTGGTTGGGTGTCTTGGTGACCTGAGATGAGTTTTCTAGGTTTTTTTTGGGTATTTTCTAGTGGTGATGACCATTTTTGGTAACTTACTATTTTTAGTAATTTACTATCTTTAGTAACTTACTATTTTTTGTAAGTTCTAGTTGAGCTTCATTTGGGCTAGTTTGGTATTTTGGCTCACTTGCTATTTTTAGTAAGCGCTATATTTAGTAACTGGTCTCGGCTCCTTTTATTCAACAAGTTAGTGTAGAGTTTCCATTTTTGGCTGAGGTGAATTCTCTCAGTGGTCAGAGTTATTATTTGTTTATTTGTCACTTAAGTTAATAAAGTTGCTATTTTAATTAAGTGAGAATAAGCATGGGTTATAAAAGACCCCCTTGGCCCAATAGAGCAAAGTTGTTTTGAAAAGAGTGTAAGAATCCTGGTGATTCTCAACCCCGGAACCTTGACTGAAATGCTGATTTGTTTGAAGGTTTTTGTATGTTTTGTATTTTTTTGTGTTTTTGAGGGTTTTGCATAAAACAAGAAAGCTGCGATTTTCTTAAATAAATGATTGAAAAATTCAAAATAAATCTAAATGCGAAGAATAGGCTTTGAGATTGCTCAGAGAAGATAGGCGCACATATTTATTGATTATCCAGAGCTTTTACAATATCAAAATACGACAGATGAATAAATAATGAATTTATTTTCAAAAGAACCTGATTCTCCTTGCAGCCGCCTGAAGGAATGATGAAATTGTACGGCTGAATGAATATAGGGATCTCTGGACTCTGAAAGCCAACACTGGACCTCTGTAAACCCTAGGCGCACCAAGTCCAACTGACAGAAGCTGAGATCTGAAGATTTTCCACTGGCAGATGAAAAAGTACGGCCTTTCAGCAGTAGTACGGCCTGTACCAGCAGCAGCAATAAATAAAGTACGGCCCACTGAGGATGATGCCAGATCTCTGTTAGAACAATCCCTGAGAGGTCGCCCTTGTTAACTGATGATAAATCCCTGAATGCTTTCTGAAATCGATTCAATATGATCAACTGCAACTTCTGAATGAAGCCACCAAGTAGACAATCTTCAACTGGTATTGCACAGTCTCAGTATGTCAGATTCTGAAGAGGTATCGTTCTTCAAAATCGATTCGCCTGCCGAAACCCTAGGTTTTGCAAACTCCAATGCTCAGAGCAAAATAGAAGACAAATTTGAATAACATATCATAATGGTTTGATTTGTCTTCAACTGTGAATATATAGCTCCTCATAAAATTTCGACCCAATGACTCTTTTAATAATCATTTAATTTAAATGATTAAATTCGCCCTTAAGACTTAGGAGAAATAATAATAATTAATTGGCGCCTCATTAATGAATAATAAATATTCATTATATCAAATAACTCACTTTATTATAAAGTATAATAAATACTTTATAATACGCCCTTTTAATTAAATATTTAAATAATTAATAAGGTGACTTTAATATAAAGTCAAAAGTATTAATTATTCATTAAACCATTAAATACTCCATAATTTCTCCGTCTGACTGTCAAACTGAAGAACTGGGTCGACTCTGAGCTGAACAGCTGAACCAGGTGCCTTGCCCAAAATAGCAGCTTCCGCCTGTCCGACTTTCTAAAAATAGAAAGTCTTTGAAAAACCACTCTGAATGATTCTGCGAAGGCCCAACCTGAAACAACTGCAACACTGAAGCTACAGAACACTGAGTAACTGCCTCAGATGATCCTCTGCACACATCTGTTAGCCTACGAGGATCGAAATAATAGGCTAACCACATGACCAGCTGCGCTGACTAGGATGGGGACATCACAAAGAGGGACAATGTATCTCATGATAGATGCCTAGAAAGGGAGTTTATTTATCATTCTTTAAGGCTAATGTTATGCCTCATAAGGTGGGATGCCTAGTTTGGGCTTAATGTCAATTTTCAATAAAAAATCAAAAGTGAAATTTTGGAGGCAAAAAGTTGACGCCCCTCTTGGGGTAATTTCATGTCATTTCATAAAGTGAAATGAGAGGGAAAAAAACGTTCAAATTCAAATGTAAGTTGTCCTATCTTTTCCCTCACTTTATAAATATGAGTTTGAGCTCTCATTTGCATAGGTGAATTTTGGCAACTTAAGGAAACTTTGTTGGATTTTCTCCAAGACTCATATACTGTGGTTAAAGACGAAAACCCTCATCTCTAGTTGCTGGTTTCGGTGGTGAGAGACCCAGCCTAGCTGGTTTGAGTGATTCTACCTCAGGAATCACCTTTGCATTCACAGAGTTTTGGTTGTTCATCATTTTGGTGGAGTTGAATGAAGATATTTTTTGTATTTTGATTTGGGATTGAAGATTTAGGTTTGATTGCATCTTTTTGGAGTGTGTTTGGAGCTGTTTTGATACATTTTTAGAGGTCTGATACACTTTTCTTGAGTTCTAGAAAAGTTCATTTTCAGAGTGGTTGGAAGCATAAATCTGCTCGTAACTCCGTATGTGGGAAGTGCATCATTTTGGGTGTTGTTTCTATGGATTCCTTGCAGGTGGGTGCCTCATTTTCAGTTCTCATTTGTATTGTTTGGTGAAGGAATGATTTATTAGAGCTGATCGCCCCTCCTAGGGAGCCGTACCATTTTGAGGGTTTGCATTGTCAGACTTAGTTCTTAAAACAACTTTTAGAGGTCTGCAACAGCATGTTAATGGTGTCTTTTCATATTTGAATGTTGGCCAATGTGAAGAAGAGTGCTGTGGTTTGATAGTTTATGCATTTGGCATCTTCCATGAGGAGTTGTATGCATTTGCTGCTTAATGTATGATAGAGGAAGAAACCTTATATGACTGTAATTAGGTCTGATATGTATTTCTTTAAGTACGATTTCAATTATTATTATATGCTAAGATAATTTGTAATGGTTCAATATGATATGTTGCAAGTCCATGTCATTTCCTTTCAATGCAATGTTATTTCTATTAATGACACACACGTTGAATGGAACCTTGAAACAAAATGAATCTGCAATCTACATCATACTCAGTAAACAAACAAAAAAATCAGGGGTGGTTATTACATCCTTCAAATTTGTATGGCCCCACAAAAAGAGTACGGCTCCCACCAAAGATAATATGGCACTCCAACATACAGTATGGCTAGGTAGCATTCAGCTATGAAGAAAATAAATTGGGCAATAAAATATAAATATTACCTTAGTTCACCTATAAAAATAACTCTATAAATATATATCACTGAAATTCGTCTTGGGACAATGTAATGTCCCCTTTTGCAATATTCCCGACTTTTAACAAAAAACAGCAATTCCAATTTAAGTTGAGAAAATAAATATAAGTTTATAATAAAATTACAAATTGTAATGCCCTTTTACAAGATAATCCTAGTTTAGGTCCTACAAACACTATTATCACTAAAACTGACATTGAAAATCATTAATATTAAGAATTCATGATATCATCTAAAACCACAAGGTATTAACATTAAATGTCAAGAATCCATGATAACATTTAAATCCATATAAGCATTATTCATATTTAAGTCAAAATACCTTAATATCATTAATAATTATTCTAAGGCATATTCAATTGAAGAATCTAAGTGATTTCTCCAAGACCATCTAGGGCAGATGGTTTCATTGCCGAAAATGGTTTTCCCAGGCATCCATCTCGAGAACGAATTTGAGAAACTCTCAAATTAATTGTTGAAGAGAAATAATAATCATTCACACTTTCCCCAAAACCAAGGCTCCTTTTTATAATATTATTTGATGGTTGTGCAGTTATAAATTATTTAATTATTACCTTTTAATTAACTTTAGGTAATAATAATAAATAAATATTATTTAATTCTCCTTTTTCGATATTTTTAACTTTTGAGAATTAAATAATTATTATTCTCTCAATACCGTCAAAAATGGGACATTACATACTACCACCCAGTGTTACCATGTTAGCTCTTACAATTCATTCTTGAAATATCCCACATAGGATTTTCCCTAAAAATCTGATTTCAAAACTCAAAATTCTACCCTAATTTTCTGCTGAAAACCCTAAGTTCTGATTTGAATTTTCTGATTTTAAACAAGCATGAACAACAAACATATGTGCTTCCCAATACTCAACAATAAAGCATATATATTTATCTTTTCATTCATGATCATAACCAGCAATGGACACCTATAGAATGATCACAAACACATGAAAGAAGTCTGATTTCAAATTGTCCCAACTGCTGCTACAAATTAGAATTATTGTCCATGCAAAGTACATCACAAAATGGCTCAAACATGCCTAGAATTAACTCAGAAATCTGCTGCTACAAATTAGGTCTAAATACATACCAAATGCATATAAAATGCTGCTCCAAATGAGCCCTAGCTGGGTGGACTACTCTAGCTATGCTAAGATGCCAAAATGTATGCAAAATATGAATGATGATGCCTCAAAACCCTACCAAAAGGGTACGCTGGCCTGCTGGTCTGAAGATGAGGGTTTGAAACCCTTGCAAAGCACACAAATGATCTCCAAATGCCAAATCGCCCCTCCAAGACCTAGTCGTTCCTCCTCCAAATGGTGCGCTCCACTCTAGGGTGAAACCCTAGGGAAAACACATGCAAAATCTGCCTTCAAAATGTTGCTCAATCTAATCTGCAAATCTGAGTACTCCTTCCAGCCCTAAATCCTTCACAAAACACCATTGAAGCACTAGTAGACCTCTGCCATGAAGTCCTCCCAAGATGAGCTAGGTTTTCGTCCAACTCACCCACAATTCACAAGTGTTTTTGTCCTTGGAATAAATGCAACAAGTTGCTGATTCAAACTGAAGATAATATGCAAGATGATCAAATGCCTCCACAATGATCTTGTATTTATACCAAACTTTCCTTTTCCCTCTAATTTGGCTGACCCAATTTGGGCACCCAAATTCACTTTTTAAATTTGAAATCTTTTCTTTTTTATTTTCCAATTGGGGCGCCCAACTCCATGAATCAAATATTATTATTTTATTATTTTTTCCCTACATTTATCCTCCAAAAAGGGCTGCCCAGCTTCATAGAAAAATTATAAAAATATTTTGGCGCCATCAAAATTAATAATAAATTATAGGAAAATATTCTCCAAGTCCACCAAGCCATATAAAAAATAATTGAGCCATAAAAAAATATTTTTTCAAATTATTAAGGCTCAAACCACATTCCCTTACCTCATGAATTAGCCTACGAGAATGATGAATAGGCTAATTCTCCTTCTTAGTTCTAGGTGATCATGTTGGAAACGAGGACATTACGATCTTCCTTCTTGAGATTGCTTGTCCTCAAGCAATCGTAAACCAGGATGTTGCAAAATTTGCTCTCCTTCCCATGTCACATCCTCCAATGGAAAATTCTTCCATCTCACCAAATGCTCACAGATCACACTATTCTCAATTGTCGCTCCCTCATTTCCAATATACTATTAGGAATCAAAATCAAAACACCCTCTTCATCAAGAGGTGGAAGATCTAGAGAAGAAACAATATGATGTCCAAGTACCTTCTCAAGACAAGACACATGAAAAAAATTATGGATCCTACTATCTGTTGGTAGCTCAAGCCCATATGCTACCTCTCCAACTCTCCTCACGATCTTGTAAGGACCATAGAATCTGGGCTTCAACTTCACATCGCTCCTCTTCAAGGTAGATTGTTTGTATGGTTGAAGGTGCAGGAACACCAAATCACCAACCTCAAAAGTCCTCTCCACCCTATGTCTATCAACATATATCTTTTGCTGATTCTGTGTCTGCCGAATATTATCCATAAGTACCTTTGAATGCTACACGAGGGCACCTTCTTAGAGTATCTCATGGTAAAGCCATCAGAAACCATCACACTAAACCCTGAAAAGTCCTCAACTTGTAATCTCCTCTTTGCAACCAACCCATCATCAATGAAGTTGTGCATGGCTCCATTGTCAATCAAAAAAGTGACTTGTCCCTTAAGAACCCCTCTCACCCGAAAAGGATGATATTTAGGCATTCCTGAAATAGAAGCAATAGTGACATGCGTTGCATCCCCTTGAGCATTTGGCTCAAGCTCCAACTGAGGTGGGTGCTCCGAATGAACCACATCACTATCCGAACTAGTGCCCTCAACTGTCTCACTCTCCACATCGGAAGTGACCTCTATGAGATGTGCCTTGCCTTTCCCAAGGCATCTATGACCAGGCTCCCAAGGCTTATTGCAAGAGAAACAAAGCTTCTTCCTCCTCAATTCATTCCTCGTCTCATTATCCATCCTAGGAGGTGTTGGTTTAAGCTGATTGAACCTCTTTTGAAATGAAGTCAAGCCCTTGAAGTTCTTCTTTTGAGGCTGAAATGATGTAGGAGTAGTATAAGGTCAAGTGCAAGCTAAATAGCATCATCAAGTGTACTAGGCCTATGAGCCTTCACCAAACCCTTCAACTTATCATTCAATTCTTCCACAAATAACATTGTCACCCTCTTCCTGGTTATATCTGGTACCATAGCAGCAAAAATTGTTTGGGGAAAAAATCAGCAAACCAAAAGTTCAAATTTTTTTGATAAAATCGGATTTGTAAAAAAATTTAAAAAATTGTAGAAAAAGAGACAAAACCTACTTTAAAAAAAAAATTAAGGTCATTTCCATAGCATAGAGATATAGAGAGCAAATAAAATAGAGATTTTAACCCTCAAATTGTAGAAAATAGATCTTTTTTGTTTATATTCATATCGGTGATTACATTGCATCAATGCATTGCACAAAATATACTTCATAAATAATTAGATGTTGACATATGACAAAATGTCAATTACAATATAGTTTGTAACTTTGTACAAAGTCAACCTCTAAACTAAGTACAAAGTTTGAAAAATGTAGCCAATGATAACTATGCTAGAGGGCAGCGAGTCCTGATGATGAAGCTCCTAATCCAGAGCTTCTAATATATTGTTCATACATGTGACTAGGCACTTGAGCCTCTTGTAGTATCTCAATATCCTCAGGCTTAGGAAATTCATCATCAGTAGCAATCCAATCATTCTCTGGATCAATCTCATCAAGGTCAATTGGCTCATCATCCTCAATAGTACCTATTTTTGTCCATGTAGAAATTAGTCTTGGCCTTACAAGTGAAAAAGTTAATGAATACAATTTCAACTAACTACAAATATATTGAAAATCTAACCTTGAGCTTTCTTTAGCTTCAAGTGGAGGTTGTGGTGAACAAACACCAAGTCGTTCATCCATTGTTGTGTTAGTTGGTTGCGTTTCTTGGAGTGTATGTGTTAAAAAACACTCCAAGTACGCTCACAAGTGGATGATCTACATGGCTGGCTCAAAATGCGTCTCGCCATACATCTAAGGTGTTTGGTTTCATGACCAAAATAATCCCACCATTGTGTTACAAAAACACATTACATGGAGATGATATAATGTAAGAATATCTTAAAATAATCTTAACAAGCCTTAGATGAGAGAAAACCCTTTGCTTGCTTGTACATTGCTAACTCTCCCATAGCTGCCTGTGATTGTTCCGAGGTAGGAAACATTTTTTCCATGCATATGAACAAGCCCTGTGAAACCTCACCATCATCATGCCTAAATGAAGAATCATAGAACAAACTTGGATTAAGGTAGTATCCTGCAGCATGGAGAGGAGAATGCATTTGTTGGTCCCATCTTCTATCAATTATGTCCCATAATGGCATATATCTACCCTTGTCATTTTGCATCCTACCCCTCATCACCTCCTTGGCCCTATCCATGGCCTCATACAAATATCCCATGGGGGATTTTTCCCCATCCACTAGTCTCAAAACTTTTACTAGAGGATCTGAAAATTCTACAACTTGTTCATTTGCATCCCAAAAACTAGAAGAGTACATGTACTCTACCATTGGTATGCCATTTGCTAGATTTGCGAAGCTAGACTCCATCCACTCATTTGAAACAAACATTCATTTCAAATTCATTTTTTGTTGGCAAAGAGTCTGTAGTGCAAGGAAGTGTGTTGCAAATCTTGTCACCCCTGGTCGAAATAGCTCCTTACCTCAGTGAAAGTACGCATCATGCACAAAACCCTTGTGTGATTATAAATGAATTTTGTAACATTGGAGGCCTTTTGCAATACCACCTTAATCCATTCAAGTTTTCCAATGTCCTCAAGGGTTAGATCAAGGCAATGTGCTGCACATGGGGTAAAAAATATAGAGGGATATTTGTCTATCAAGAGTCTCCTAGCAGCTACACAAGCTGTAGCATTGTCAGTAATAAATTGAACCATATTTTGTGGCCCTATTGTTTTGACCACCATATCAAACATAGCGAACAATGTAGCTGCAGATTTTATTGTATCCGATGCATCCTCAGATTTCAGAAATATAGTACCAATCTCACAAGAGACAAGGAAGTTGATGAGGCTTCGATTCCTTCTGTCTGTCCATCCATCTGACATTATGGTGCAACCAGTCTTTGCCCACACTAGTTCATGCTCCTTAAGAACATCTTTAACATCCTGTACTGCATCATTGAGCATACCAACCCTCAATGTCTCGTAAGATGGGGTTTTGAACCTAGGACCCGCAACTGCAATAGCATCCACCATACCTTTCCAATATGGTGATCTAGCAATATGAAATGGCAAGCTAGAGTAGTACCAAAAGTTTCCAATTGCCTTCCTTGCTTGTTCATGGACTTTCTTCCTCCATCCTGTACTCTCCAAAGTGTTTTGTGATCTAGGTGTAGTACAAGGTGCAAAGAAAGCATTAATGTTTCCTCCACCTATGTTTGGGCCACGTTGTAGAAGAAGGTGTTGACCTTGATTCCCTCAAAAACTCACTTGCACCATCATCCTGACCCTGATTCCCTCTAGCATTTGCAGAATTAGAACCTATTTCAACCTCGATTCTTGCCTTTTTTGCCTTGTTCTCAGGAATCGCATGAAGAGCCTGTAGTGCCTGGTATGTGACATCTGTAGGGCATGCTAGACAAGGAGTGCTATTATTTCTTGGCTCCTTTTCCAAGTGCCATTTGAAGCAATAAATGCCCCCGGTGATATCATTCTTACACCAGTTGCATTTAACCTTCGTTGTACCCGAGACTGAAGTACAATGTGTCATGCAAAGTTTCTTTGACGTGGCATTATGATCAAATCTGCAATAAACATTTTTATTCAATCTACTTTGCCATCAAAGGCCACAAGAAAGTTTGAATTTTGAAGGCATGAATGATATAAGCATGTGTATGTGTTAGCTGTTATAGGTTAGAATTTAGATTATCTATGTTGATCATAAAGATATAAGATCTCTCCCTTGTGTGCGGAACTGCTGTTGCAGCCTTGTGCTTATACTAAAAAACTAAAAGATATGTAGTTTCTTTAGTTTGTTGACATTACTTGTTGAAAACATTTATACATAATTGAAGTTAATTCTCTATCTCTGATTGTATCATCAATAGACTGATGAAGGTCTAATATAGCTCAAATTTCCTAATTTCACTAATAAACCAAACCTAATGCAAACTAGAAAACACTGCAACCCACTTTGTAAGCTAATGCAACACTCAAAAATGAGAGAAGGCACTCCAAACTGAAACAACAGTAAGAATAAACACTTCAAAACTGAAACAACACTAAGAATGAGTTTTTTTTTTTTAAATAAATAAGGGATTGCATATTGAAAAATCGATCCAGAATAGGATGAAGGTCATATGTGAATCGTTGCAACTGTTAATGATAACATACAGCGTCGATTTAATATTCCAGCTTGATAAATTAAATGATAGCCAAGAGGCTATTTAATTTATATATATGGCACGAATTTGTTAAAGAAATAAAGAGACACGTCTTCATCCAAGGCCGACCTCCTTTATCATTGGCGTGATTACCTATGAGGACGACTTACCATTGATTGGTCACATCCATTTGTAAGAGATATATATTTATTGATTAGCCTACTTGCTTCATAGAGGGAGGCGTCTCTTCAACATGTATATATAGGAGTTCACTTTATCATTTGTAATCATCAAGTTCAAAAAGTAAGTTCGATTCATTTCATTCAAGTGCGAATTTCCTTAAGAGCAGATTGCGAATTTATTCAAGGGCAGAGTTAGATATCAAAGAAGTACAGATTATTATCTGTCATTGCATCTAGTGTAGGCGCTGAAGATTGGCCTTGTGATTGGCCTCATTGTAAAGAGTGTTGTTGTCACTATTTATATATATAAGAGAGATCTTTGTTGCTGGGTTTTTCTCCCTCAAGAGGAGGGTTTTCCCAGGGTATCTGCTGTGTTATTGTCTGATTTTGAATTAATTTTCTGTGCATTAAATCTGATCATTAAAATTTACAGCAACATAACCCACCATTTTCAAATCATAAATAATAATTATGATTAACCATGTATATTTGTTTTTCAAAAAGAATATGAACATATACACACACATTCCTGAGAGTTCTAGGCATAAACTTTTTTTTTGAAAATGACATATATATATATATATATATAGAAGCAAAAACTAGAGCTTGTTTGTTTGTCTTAAAAATATTTGAAATGCTATTGTGTTTGTTTGTCTTATATTCTCTGCAATCTATCAAAACCTAGTGCTTAAATATTGTTTCAGCTTATGTCCCTAATACATAGACGCAAGCCTAGACAAATAAAATGAGAAATATTATTGTTTTGCTTGGCACTTTCACTCTATTTTCAAAAGCATTATGAGGATATCTGAAACATTGTGAACTGATAAGAGTAAGGAGAAGCTACAGAAAGCTAGTATCAGACAGAATAAGGAGAAGCTTAAACAATAAATAAATACAATAAGGAATAATTAAATAAATAAATACAATAAGGAATATTTAAATAAATAAATACAATAAGGAATATTTAATTAAGAAGAAGCTTAAACAATAAATAAATACAAATAACAAATATACTTGGAGCTTTGAAAAATAAATACAACAAAATGATACTGCTGTAGATGCATATACGACACACTAGTATCAGACAAAATAAAGAGAAATGACATAGCTTTAGATGCTTGAAAATAGCGACAGGGAAATAAATACCTGTATGCTCTTTCTGAATTGTCCTGTGCTTTCCTTCTGCAAACCCTAAACACCTTCCTAATTTTTGCGCGACTGAGAAACGAGCTCCCAAAATGAAAGTCGACCCCGCAAAATGAAAGACGTGTCCAGAATATGCTAGAAAATAGAAATCGCGTAGAAATATAAAGCGAAAAAGCGCGTTTTAGGGTTTTATTTTCTCGCAGATTTTTTACCTAATTTGTTTAGAAAAAAATCTTGATTTAAACCCAATTTTCAACAATTTTTTCTAGGCATTGATTGCCAAAAAAAGTCACGATTTTTCTGGGGAAAAAATTGGCAAGGTTTAGGTTTTTATAAAAATTGCAATTTCTGCTTCTATATCTGGTACCATAACTACAACTTGTTGGAACTCATTGATGTAGGAATCCACATACCCAATTTGTCTCAATTGTGCCAAGTCCCTATAGTAGACTTCTATATCCTTCCTGTCAAACCTAGCAATGAGTTTGTTTGTGAACTCCTCATAGGAATGAATCATCGCATGGTTTTGCATCACAAGCCCATGATGCCACCAATCATAAGCTACTCCCTCTAGGTGCATAGTTGCAAATTGAATTGCATCCTCCTTTGGTATGGGCTTAAGCCTCAAGAATGTATCCAACTTGTGTACCCATGCTCTGGCACTTGTCTTATTGCTGCCATCAAAGTTAGGGAGAGGAATCTTGTTCAAAGCTTCTTTGTACTCCTTGTGTTGCCTTTGAGGTCTCCTTTCTTGCTTTCCCTCCTTCTTATCCTTCCGCTGGTTCATGAATTGATTCAATGTGATTGCATTCCTAACCTCCACTGGAAGTGTTTGGTACTCATCATAGGCAACCATCACATCATTGGTTATGTGTGTGTCTTCTTCCTCTTCTTTAGATGCTAGGACGAAGTGGCCAATTTGATACCGTAGTAGTGGCTCTCCTTGTATTGGTAGCTGCTCTACCCATGTTGGTATTAATTGCATTGCTATTTGCTCTTGGGGTATGCTCATCTACCCTCAACTCTCCATTCGCTACCACTATTTGTTGTTAGAGTGCTTGCAACATCTGCTGTTACTGCCGGGCAAAAGTGTGCAAAAAGTCATCCATATTAGGCTGATCATCCCTCCTAGGACTTCCTCCTTCCATTTCTTGTTGTGTAGCTTGCTGCCCTGCTCTTCTATGGTAGTAAGACTGAAATGTTGATTGCATATAAACCCTCTAGGCTGGCAGGATCAAGGCTTTGATACCACCGAAATATCCCACATAGAATTTTCTCAAAAAATCTAATTTCAAAACTCAGAATTCTGCCCTAATTTTCTACACTTTTATTTTCTGCTAAGTTTTGATGTGGATTTTCTGATTTCAAACAAGCATGAACAGGGAGCATATGTGCTTCCCAATACTCAACCATAAAGCAAATACATTTATCTTTTCATTCGCGATCATAACCATCAATGAACAACAATAGAATGATCACAAACACATGAAAGAAGTCTGATTTCAAATTGTCCCAACTGCTGCTACAAATCAGAATTATTGTCCATGCAAAGTACATCACAAAATGGGATCAAACATGCCCAAAATTAACCCAGAAATCTGCTGCTACAAATCAGGTCTAAATACACACTAAATGCATAGAAAAGCTGCTCCAAATGAGCACTAGCTGGGCGGACTACTCCAGCTATGCTAAGATGCCAAAATGTATGCAAAATATAAATGATGATGCCTCAAAACCCTACCAAAGGGGTGCGTTGGCCTGCTCGTCTGAAGATGAGGGTTTGAAACCATTGCAAAGCACACAAATGACCCCCAAATGCCAAATTGCCCCTCCAAGACCTAGTCACTCCTCCAAATGGTGCGCTCCAGTCTAGGATGAAACTCTAGGGAAAACACATGCAAAATCTACCTTCAAAATTTTGCTCAATCTGATCTGCAAATATGAGTATTCTTTCCAGCACTTAATCCTTCACAAAACACCATTGAAGCACAAGTAGACCTCCGTCATGAAGTCCTCCCAAGATGAACTAGGTTTTTGTCCAACTCACCCATAATTCACAAGGGTTTTCGTCCTTGGAATAGATGTAAGAAGTTGCTGATTCAAATTGAAGATAATATGCACAATGATGAGATGCCTCCACAATGATCTTGTATTTATAGCAAACTTGCCTTTTCCCTTCAATTTGGCCAACCCAATTTGGGTGCCCAAATTCACCTTTTAAATATGAAATCTTTACTTTTTTTATTTATTTTCCAATTGGGGCGTCCAACTCCATGAATTAAATATTATTATTTATTTTTATATTTTCCCTCCATTTATCCTCCAAAAAGGGTCGCCCAACCTCATAGAAAAATTATAAAAATATTTTGGTGCTATCAAAATTAATAATAAATTATGAGAAAATAATCTCTAGGGCCGCCAAGCTATATAAAAAATAATTGAGCCATAAAGAATTATTTTTTCTAATTATGCAAGGCTCTAACCACATTCCCTTACCTCATGAATTAGCCTACGAGAATGATGAATGGGCTAATTCCGCTACTTAGTGCTAGGTGATCATATTGGAATTGGGGACATTACAATTCCAAACCAAATACATATCTATTGTTACAAATATGATCATGAAATAAATTGATAGAACATCCTCCACATGTATCACAACATCAAAGAACTAACCACCCATAATGGATATGTCAAATATACCTCAAAGATTAGCATTTAGATGGTTGGTGTAGGTCTGAAACCTTGCTGTTACAATCAGAACAATGAGTCAATAAGTCTAAAAACTTCACCAACTCACTCCAATATGCATCCCCAAAGATTGAAGAGAACCAAAGCCATTTCAGCAGCATAACATTATCATTCTTTAGCATATCCAAATGAGCCTGCAACACCTCCTTATATAGCTTTTTTCGTTGCTTTTTAAAAAAAGAACTTATTTGCTTTTTCGTTGCTTTTTTGGAAAAAAACGTTTCTTGCTTTTTTGTTGTATTTTCAAAAGAACACTTTTTTTTTGTTTTTTTCCAAAAAATGTTTTTTGCTTTTTCACTATTTTTTTCCGAAATAGAACATTTTGCTTTAAATTAAATAATTCATTATGTGCAACATTTAATCACCTTTCTAATGAGCTATTACACTAAGTTGTCCTTTAATTATTTCTCAACATTAGACATTAGTGAAATATTAATTAATTAACTTATTAACTCACCCAAGTTGTGGAAAGTCTCGAAACACACCAGATTCCAAATTTGACCACACCGATATGATATTGAGGCAATAGGTGAATAATAGAAGCCAATTAGGTGACTTACTATAAATAGATGTGCTCTCCGAGAAGTTTGGAGAACAACCCACAAGTTAGAAAACACTTCAAAGAGTGTCATTCATATTAGTATTGCCCATAGAGCTCATTGCCAACAAAAGAAACCTTGTAACTCCAAAATTACGTCCTCCAAGGTCTTTGGAGTGCCCTTTCCTTACTAATTAGCACATGGGAACTCAGGAAATAAGCTAACGGTCTTCAAATTGATTAGGCATAAGAAGGAGACATTACATATTTCTAAGAATAATAAGGATAAATACTTGTGGCATGCTTAACCTAAATAGTTTTATTTATTAGTTTTAGTTATTCCTTAAGATGACTTAGTTAGGATGAAGGGGTATGTTCCTATATAGTTATGTATATAAATAAGGAAGATAAAGACTCTCTCAAACCATCATAAGTTCAAAATACTAAACTCATATTAGTTTTTGATTATTGGAGGTCACCCCCTTGAAGTGATCTATTATTTTGTTTATTTTTACATTTATTTTCAAGAAATATCATAACAAGTGGTATTAGAGCTATAGTTTGGGCCAAGATTTTTGTTTTTGCCATAACTCACAAATCATTGCAAATTTGGATTTGATTTTTTCTGGGTTTTGAGTTATACATCAAATATAGGCTCAAGTAAACAATCGGCTTTTTGTGTGGATTATTTTAATTTTATGTTTTTCCATTAATTGGCTCTATAAGCCACAAATCTTGGAAATTTTTAAATATTTTTACTTTTTTGGAAAGCTTATGAAAAATTAGGTGGTCGAGTTCTTTGTAATTAATTAGTAGAGACAATACATTTTGTAGTTTAGTGGTCAAAGTTAGGCTAAAATATTTTATTATTCTACTACTTGTGATGTCCCCATTTTTGCATTCTCTAGCATTGAAGTTGGATTTGACCTTCTCAATGAGTGCCAGCCTTGCCAGAGGGATTATATGATGTTTCCAATGAGCTAAGTTAGTCTTGAAGAAATTTATGTTACTTTTCAAAGTGAATTTTGGCTTCTAGTGTGTTCTCCAAGATTCTTGGAGAGAACGTCTATTTATAATAAATCACTCGGTTGGGCCCACTTTTCATTTTTATAATTGGTTTCACTTAGTGTAGTTAGATTTCAATTCTGATGCTTTTAGTTAGTTTTGGCAACTCGAGTGTATTTGTGGCTTTAATTTAATTATTTTTACTAAGGGTGCTAATTTTATTATAATAATTTTTAATGGGCACCTTAGTATGATAGCTCGCTGGAATGAGAATTGAAAGTTTTAAATGTTGGATGACGATAAAGTGACTTTAAGTGCCAAGAATGTTTAAACTTTAAATAATAAAATAAGTCACTTTTTGGAGTAATAGGGCTAATTTAATTTATAAAGTGATTTTATATTATATTTTCCGAAAAGCTTTTGGTTATTAAAGGAGTTTTGTGAGCTCATTTGCATTATGTGGATTATTACATTTTCTCTGGTGAAACCCTTGTGGTTGGAGATTGAACTCAGTTCATCTTAGCCTTTTGGAGGATGGAAACCCTCTTGGAGAAGATCAGTTTCAGTGGGAGACTATCCACCTTGGCTAGTACAGGTGGAGTCATTTAGATTTCTCAATTGGAATTCATCGATTGTGTTGTACCCCAAATTAAAATTTTTGCTACATTTAGGCATTTTACAGAAATGGTCAAAAGTCTTGTCAAAATTGTCAAAAAAGGTCAAAATTGGGGTTTTCATGTCATGCATGAGGGTCAAAAACTCAAAATTTTCAAAATATGACAATCTGGGTCTGTTTAGAGCAACCAAGTCCACAAAACCCAGATCTTAGTTTTTCGGCCCTAAATTTTAGGAAAATTTCTATTTTTAGAAACTTTCTAAAAATAGAACTTTTTTTCTAAGTTTTTTTGGGTTTCTTTTGAAACTAATGTTGGCAAAATTTTCTAGAAATAGAAAGTTTGGCTATTAGGGTTCAAATTGATTTTGATTGGTTGAAATACTTCCTCATTAGGCTGGTCCAGTCAGAATCGTCAAAAGATCAGTTTTGCCCTAGTGGGTCTATTTTGCTTTTTCATAAGCTTTTCAGGAGCTCCAAGGTCATTAATGGAGGTCACTCAACTGCCAGGTGTTAGATTCAAAGTCTCAAGCACCGCTTGGATCAAGAAACTGCAACAGATGATCAAGGGACGAAGAACGGAGAATGGAAGTTGTGAATCATTAAAAATGTAAAATTTTGGCTAACTCTGGAAACTCTAGGCGCCCTAGCTCAGTCTAGGTGCCTAGATGCTCATGCCTTAGAAAAATTTTCATCTCCAACAGTCAAAACAAGGGCAAGCATGTGGAACGAGGGAAAAGTTGAAATTTGCAAAATAAAAACTAACACTTCCAAGCATGGGTGCCCCAGAAGGAGATAGGAGCCTAGTTTTTCAAGGCCTCAAATGAAGGAATTAGGGTTGCTCATACTAGACAATGTTGCTTAGAAACTTCTCAGCTTCGCAATGAGTCCATCAACATAGCCATCAGATCGCCCAATCAGTTGGAATTCGAGATTGATTAGAGAGGTCTCAACTGAGAAGTAGAAGGCAAATCATGAAATCATCAAAAAATATTCGAGTTTGGAATTTTGGGCACCCTAAGAGGAGATAGGCGCCTAGGGTTTTGGGGGCTCAAATCCAGCAGTTAGGGTTTGCTAGATTAATCAATCTCGTCAGAATCCTGCCAGCTTCGCAACGGTATCTCAGCAGATTCATTAGATGTGTCAGCTGTTGGAAAATTCAAAGCAAATGGAGGACATAACATGAGATTTGAAGAATGAAGGTTGAAAAAGAGCCAAAAAATGGCTAAGTTTGGAATTCTAGGCGCCCCAGGAGGAGATAGGCACCCAAGGATTTGAAGGTCTAAAACATCAAAATTGCAACTGCAGCCTCTAGCATGTCTTCTTCAGTGTTGAAGCAACTCTCCAACGCAATCAATCAGCAAATCCATCAGAGTTGACAGGTAGCAGATATCGAAGACAGAGCAAAGGGATGAAGTCAAAAGCAAAACGAAGATCTCAAGAAAATTCTAAGTCTGAAAACATGGGCGCCCTAGGAGGAGATAGGTGCCCAAGCTTTTGAGGCCCTAAAAACAGCTTTTAGGAGATGCAGCTCCCAAGAGACCCCCTTCAGAATCCTTCAAGCTATCCGACGAGTCCAACCATCAGTCATCAGAGCTCCAAATCATCTTGAAACAAGAATCCATCAAAAGATTAGTAAGCAGTGAAAATTCAATCTCTGGAAGTCATGGGCGTCTCAGATAGCCAGGGGCGCCCAAACATTTGAAGCCTCAAATTCAGCAATTAGGGTTTGGCATCTCCAAAAAGATTTTCTCAGATTCAGACAAGCTACGCAACGAAACAATTAGCCAATCAATTGGGTCAATGTAACTCCCGAAATTGGAAGATCATCTGGAGGTTTGAAAGCAAGTATAAAATTTGAAAATCATAAAAAATGGCTCTCGTCAGTAAAGGCGCCTTTGGTAGTCAGAGTTGCCCATGATTATGAAGGTCAAAATGAAGTTTTTAGCCAAAGTTGCCTCTAGAGCAATCTCGCTAGACTCAACCAAGCTTTGCGATGAATCATTCAACTAGTCCATAGGATCAATCTGGAGGCCATAAATCAAAGTCAAACAAAGGTCAAAATCAAGCTAAATTTACGAAAATTCAAAAAATGGCTAAGTCCTCCAAGGGTGGCATCCAAGCTCTCATGCCTTAGACAATTTTTTCAAATTTTCAAAATTTCGAGAGAAGGAAAAAAGTGCCCAAGTTTGATGCACCTAAGTTAGGGTTTCACAGCTCTAAATTTAGGAATGAAAGCAACTTTCAACCTCAAAATTTATTTAAGGCAGCCTTGTGCATTCATTCTTCATAATTTTTTGCAGGTGATCAATGTTGATGTTTAGCAGCTTTAGACTTATTCTTCCAGCCTCATTTATCTGTGATAATTAATGTGAAGGGGCGCTTCACATGGCAACAATGTAATTCTCATTTTGGCCGACCTTTGTATTTTCATCTTGGCCGGCCTTCCTTGTATTTGTAATTATTATTTGTAATTATGTCTTCTTATGGTGGCCGACCTAGATCTTGAAGAGGTGCGACCTCTCTATTGATATGTATTTATAGGAAGTCATTTCCACTCATTTGGATATCAAGCAAGTTCGATTCCTTACTACAAGCAAGTGCGAATTCCATCAAGAGCAGCTCTTTCTATTAAGTGCGATTTTCTTCTAGGGCAGATTGTGAATCCATTGAAGAGCAGATTTGTGTTCAAGGAAGAGCAGATTGTTCTTTGTTATTACAGCCATTGCTGGTGCTGAATATTGGGCTTGTGTGTGGCCTCATTGTAAAGAGACTTCTTGCCATTACTTATATATATAAGAGATATATTGTTGCTAGGTTTTTCTCCCTCAAGAGGAGGGTTTTCCTAGGGTATCTGTTGTGTTCTTGTGTTGAATTTTGAATTAAGTTTTTGTGCATTAAATCTGATCATAAAACCAACATGGTATCAGAGTGGGTTTGAAGAAGATCTTGATCAGATTTAGTATTGCAGCGATACTCTTTATTCTTTTTCTCATCGTTGATTACTCCTATCTCTTCTTCAAGATGGTGAATGGACTCAAGATCGAGGACAGACTTGAAAGAGCAACAAATTTCACATCTTGGAGATTTAGAATTATGCTCACCTTGGAGAAAAATGAATTGGCTGAGTTCGTGGAGAGCAAAGTTTTCGAGTCTACTGATGAGGAAGAGAAGATTCAATGGAAGAAGAGGAGTCTAGGTTGGCTGCGAGAGGTATTGGTCGAAGCTCTACAAATGAAGACATTCATGTTCTTTCCGCTCAATCCTCGAAGAAGAAAGGAAAGGATGGAAAGAAAGGATACTTCAAGAGGAATCGAGATAAATGAGTTGATGGTGCTCCCGCATTCAAGAAGAAGTGGGACCTCTCCAAAGTCCAATGTTTCTGTTGTGACAAGTTTGGTCACTATGCAAAGGATTTCCCAACCGGGCCTAATCAACATGCTTCATTTGCGGATGTGGATGAGATCTCTCCTCAGAAGGATTCTAGGGAATTTCTATTTTGAGGCATGGGCCTGTGTTCAAGCCGTGAAGGTTGTGTGCTGATCTGAGTGCAAGAGCAGCGTATCTTACTGTGCCCAGTATTTGCATCCATCAGAATATTTAAAGAGATAAGTATTCTTTGTTTGCTGAGTTATATCATTTAGTTGGATCCTTCTCTTGAATTGTGTTCACTAGCATAAGATCCTTTGTAGATTTCATTTATTGCAAGTTATTTCATGCTGGTTGTGAAGATTTCTGAGTGTACTCTGAAATAAAAAGAGAATTACAATTTTGATGGTGATTAGTTGGTCACATCGATATCATTCTCTAATGCATGAACTATGATAGAGCCTTGAACTCTTGGAGAGAGTTGGTTCTACATGCTAACTGCATAATGCATTCAAGAAATCTGTAGTTGTGCAGATTATCTTTTGTTGTGCTGAGTTTAGCACTCTCGAGAGGAGTAAAAGATGGAAGAAAGAGTTATATCAAAATTCAATAAAGATAAGTTTCTTTATCCCTTCATTTTGATCTTTTGATATATTTCTCTTATAGTTTGATTTATTTATTCATGTTTTAATATTGTTCATAAATTCTTATGGATTCATGCTATAACCTGAGATAGTAAACCTTGTATGATTCTAGCCTTGATATTTCTTTGGATAGTTATAAACTGTTAGTAATCTCTCTCTATAATGCTTCCAGGACAGATCTAGGAGTAAGAAGGTGATGAGAGATTGCTTAGTGATGAAAAGCTTGAGGCATCTTGTGAGGAAGCCATGCTGACCAAAGAAATGATCAAGCGTGAAGTCACAACTTGCAGCCATGGGATTGAATTGGTGGCTAGAGGGAGCTCAATTCCAAAAGTCTTCTTTGCAATCTCTGAAGCAGGGATCAAGAGGGAGTTTTGTAACTCACTGAGAAGAAGTGATGATTACTTTATTACAAGGCTAAGTGTTAAATCCTTGAAAGACCTCTTCAGTTGCTGAGATCAAAATTGCACAAGACAGCCATCTGGATTTGACATTGGTAGCTCCGCAAACCTCTTCAGAATGGTGTGATCTGGGATGAGGTCGAGGAGGACAATCCTGAACTCTCTACAGTACCAGAGGTGTGCGCTAGAAAACATTTATCTAAGGCAAGTGTTGCAAGCAATCTTGGACGAAGAGGTCAGAAGGTTGATGCAAGTACTTGAAGATTCAGAGGGAGCCTACTGAACCTAAAGAAGATGTTTAAGGAGGCTGCAGCTAGATCAGATCTGGTGGATCCTCTATATAGACAGTTGATTGGATTGTTGATGTATCTAGTCAATACTAGACCAGATATTTGCTATGTAGTAGGTGCACTTAGTCAGTTCATATGTGAACCAAGGAAAATACATCTAGTTGCAGCGAAGCATATCCTGAGATACTTGCGTGGCACAGTTGGATATGGCTTGAGATATTCTTCAGGTGTGGACTTGGAGTTGCATGGTTATACTGATTTTGATTGGGTAGGGTGTGTTATTGATCGGAAGAGCACCTCTGGATGTTGCTTTAGTTTGGGGTCTGCGATGATATCCTGGTGTAGCAGGAAGTAGTCTTCTATGGCACTGAATTCAGCAGAGGCCGAGGATATTGCAGTTTGTGTGGCAGCTCGAGAAGCAATGTGGCTTCGAAAGCTCCTTGCAGGATTGTTTGGACAATCAATGGAGCTTACTATCATTCATTGTGATAACCAGAGTTGTGTGAAGCTTTCTGTCAACCCTATCTTTCATGACAAAACTAAGCATGTTGAGATCAAATACCACTATATCAGAGATATGGTATTGAGGAAAGCGATCCAGTTGAGGTATATCAGCACTAATGAGCAGATGGCAGACATTCTCGCCAAGCCTCTCTCCAGGATAGAGCTTGTGTACTTTCAAGACAAGCTTGGTATGGTGGAGAATGAAGCCCTACCTGAGAAGGAGTCTCAGTATCAGTGATCCTCTTTAATGCATTTCTCTTTTGAGAGAGATTTGAGGTGCAAGCCCTTGTTAATGCATTTCTCTTTGAGATTTGAGGTGAAAGCCCTTGTTTTCACCCTCTGGGAGAGCCATGGTGGATGTCATGTGTGTGACTCCATGACAACATCATGTGAGAGAGTCTGTGATGATTTTCTTGTACTTGTGTTTTCACCCTCTGGGAGAGCCATGGTGAAAGTCACAATGAGGTGACAACATCACGTTAAGTGATGAACACTTGTACATACCATACATGGGTGTAGCCATGACGGTTGATATCACGATGAGGTGATATCTGATATCATGATGAGGTGATATCTTTCCTTTCCACATATGGGTGTAGCCATTGTGGTAGATATAACGATGAGGTGATATCTGATATCACGGTGAGGTGATATCTTTCCTTTCCACATATGGGTGTAGCCATTGTGGTAGACATCACGATGAGGTGATATGTCTTATGCAGCTGGAAGTATTCTCCCTAGTTGAGAGGGAGTGTTGATGTTTAGCAGCTTCGGGCTCATTCTTCCAGCCTCATTTATTTGTGATAATTAATGTGAAGGGGCGCTTCACATGGCAACAATGTAATTCTCATTTTGGCCGACCTTCTTTGTATTTTCATCTTGGCCGACCTTATGGTGGCCGACCTAGATCTTGAAGAGGTGCGACCTCTCTATTGATATGTATTTATAGGAAGTCATTTCCACTCATTTGGATATCAAGCAAGTTCGATTCTTTACTACAAGCAAGTGCGAATTCCATCAAGAGCAGCTCTTTCTATTAAGTGCGAATTTCTTCTAGGGAAGATTGTGAATCCATTGAAGAGCAGATTTGTGTTCAAGGAAGAGTAGATTGTTCTTTGTTATTACAGCCATTGCTGGTGCTGAATATTGGGCTTGTGTGTGGCCTCATTGTAAAGAGACTTGTTGCCATTACTTATATATATAAGAGATATATTGTTGCTGGGTTTTTCTCCCTCAAGAGGAGGGTTTTCCCAGGGTATCTGCTGTGTTCTTGTGTTGAATTTTGAATTAATTTTCTGTGCATTAAATCTGATCATAAAACCAACAATCAAGGCAAGAGAGGAGAAACCAAGAATTTTTCCTATTTTCAGAATTTGAAGACTAAAACTTGAAGAATTTTCAGAATTTGAAGGCTATAATTTGTTGATTTTTTAGAGTTCATATTTTCAGAATCAACTCACATAGAGGCTTCTTTTTTCATCTAGGGCATCAATTTTCAGAAAGAGGCTCTCTTTTTCAATTTTTAGCAATTTGGGTCAGCTCAGTTCTTGATTCTGAACAACTTTGGAAAATGTTTCAATTTTCAAGAACCTGATTTTTGCTTGCATGTCTAAGAAATCTTCAATATTTTTAACATCTGATCATCTGGGTCCCTCTCAAACGTGATTCTGCACAAAACCTAGCTCTTAGTTTTTTTTTGTCAAAAATTTTAGAAATTAGGATTTTTCGCTTTTTCAACCAGCCATCAAAATTTTTGGAAAAGATTGATCTAGGTCTTCTTGCAACGAAATTCTCTACAAAACACTTATCTCAGATTTTTTTCTAAAAATCTGCTCGTTTGAAGAAGAAAAATCAACTTAAATTTAGGGTTTTTGCAAAACTTGTCCAAGCATAGTCAAGTTTATAGTCAATCTTCAAGTTTTTCAGTATGGAGTAGTCTCCCATCAAATTCAAGACCAAATCGGTGTTGTACCATGATTTCATCAAAACAGCTGAAACTGACTTGCATCATGTCAAACCAATGTTCAATTTGCGTGCTTTGGAAGACGCGGGCAATGTGGCAATCAGGCACCTTGGTCATTTTGGGTTACTTGCGGCAGCATCAATTCCCGTTTCAGTGCAGAGTCTGGAGTTCGTAATTGCTTGTATCAAGCATTACAATCCAGCTACTTGAGAGATTCAATCAGTAGATGGAAGAGTGGTTTGTAGCCTCAAGCCAGATATGATTGAAAAATGCTTCTCAATACCACCTTGGGTTGAAAGTTTAACCATCTCCTTTGAAGAATGTGAAAAGGTATGGGACATGCACAAGGAGAAATATCGCAAGAAAATTGCACAAAAATGGATGAAAGATAAACATAAAATTTTTCCAAGGAATGTCGGGCGTGGAGAATTCAAGGATGAGATTGCAATAATGATCACCCTGCTCAACCGAATCATTGGTCAAGCGGATGCCACAAAATTCCAGCCTTGGATGTTCTATGTCATATCTCATATCATGAAGAAAACATAATTCTATGATTGGCCAACATTGATCAGTGATAGTCTTCATCATCAGATAACTGCATACTTCAAAATCCACGAGTTCCACATGATTTCATATCTAGTCTATTTAGTGGCCTTTCAAGGAAAGTTCAAAAGATTGAATACCGTGGGAACTCTGGATGTGCAGCATGTCTACAATCATTACCCTCAGTTGGAATTCACAGAGTCAACACATCACTGCAAAAGGGTAAATGAGGCTTTCCTGATGCATATGATGAGACACCTAGACAACGAGTTGCATGTACGGATTTCATCAACTGCCAGGGCAGCAATGGCAGAGTGGGAAGATTGGTTCATCCAGTTTCCTACCTTCACTTACATCAGAGTGTACAGCTTCTCAAGTGTTCCACTCATGTTGCCAAGATATCCTTCAGATGAAGTAGTTTTCATGGAGTTCTTGAGGCAAGTATATGATGTTCACACTTTCTTGTAGAATCGAAAGAAGTCCACCTTCAGTTTTCCATTTGAGTTGGGAATCTACAGATGCTAAGTTAATGGGGGATGAGTTGTCTAATTTTGGTCTTAAGCCATTTAGCGAGAGACGATCATATGACCCTCATGGTGTCTTTGCATCACAACTTGGTCAAAATTATACTCATTTGCTCGCACTTGAAGATTTCTGGGCTAATTGCAGAGATGAGTTCGAGGTACTTAGGTGTGGTAACAGTAGGCTTACACTCCATCAGATGAAAGATTGCTTGTCAAAAGATATTGAGGGGTTATCTGATGATGATGGAGATGCACTTCTTCCAACATACACTCAAAATCAAATCGAGCAACAAACTCTTCCACAAGTCAATTGGTCCAACAAAGAATGAATCTCAGTGGAAGAAAGAACAAGCCAAGTCATTAAGAACAACAAGATCTTCTTAGGCCTCAAGAGGAAGAAGGCTATTCTAGTAGTAGAGCCACTAAGAATACAATCATCTCTTCCTTCTTCTTCTAGGGCGGAACCAAAGATGAAGGCTGTAAGTCATCCTCAAGAAGGTGTAAAAGGGAGCAAAACAACAAAGAATGTAAAGAGAAGGTTAGACTTTTCAAATATAATTCTTCAGGAGCAGCCAACAGTTGAAGCAAAAGTTCCTCCAAAAGAGCCCGCGCCACAAGAAGTACCTTTAACGCATAATTCTCAACCATCTTCGAGGTCTTCACCAATTCACATTGATTCAGAAGATGAAGAAGTTGATGAAGTTGTAGTTGAACCTCCCAGAGAAGTTAGTAGAGACACCACATCTTGGCTTGAGAGCTCCCTGGGAAGGAAGAGAAGGAGGCCTTCATATCAATTATCAATTGAACTTTGATGAACTTGACAACATTTATCAAGATGCGCCTGTGAAGAAAGCAAAGAAACAAGTTCATTTTGAAAAGAATCTAGATGGTGAGATGATTATGGAGACTGCTACGCCTCCAGAAGATAAAAACATTTGATGAAGTGGAGGTGGATGATTTCATAATGGTCAAGGCCAATCTCGGTAAAAGCACTAGGCATGTAGATGTAAGTTTGTTCAAGGTTGTAGCTGAAAATCTTCAAGATAGAGTGCTTGAAGATGGAGAAGGTAAGGCATCCCTCAAGGTTGAAATCCAACAACTTAGGCAATATATATCTAACCTTGTTCACGGCGCTTCACAAGCCACTCAGTTGCTACCCCAGATTCTAGAGATGCCAACTGATTAGCAACAATTAAGGCAGTTGGTGATATATGGGAAGCAAATGCGGGATTGGATTGAAGAGTTCATCACCAGAGGTAGAGATATTCTTGCAGAACTATATTAGCTGAGGTATAACGCTCATGACCTACGCCAAGGAATTCAAAGATTTGAGCAATTGATAGCAGATGTGAAACCTAGGCACGAGATCATCATTGTAGATTTGAATACGGCATATGGTGCAACGGTTTCAAGAGAACACAAGAGACAAATCCTTGCATGGAAAGAACATCACCTCTTCAAGGTGAGAACTTATGAAAGGATATTTGAAGAGTTAGTTGCATATAGACAAAGGGTGGTCGATGCTTTCCAGTTCATAACTGAATTTGTCTCAGAGATCCCTTGTCGGTATTATTAGGATGATGGTTCTTACGTGCAACTTGATGAGGTACAAGTTGAGTTCCAGAACGTTGTTCGTGGCAGTGATAGCGGCGATCCTGTTGTTGGAAAGATGAGTCAAATTTCCATGATGTCAGCAAGGTTCGAAAAGGCGGCCAATGAAGTCAATGATTTTCTAAAATCAATTGTAGAAGGAGAAGAAATCCTAGAAAAGCAGAACTTTGCTATAGATAGTATTGATGCTCTTGATAGAGATACAGTTTCCCGCTTTTTGGCGGATGTGGTTGAGATTTAAAGCAGCAGTCATCTAGAAGCTTTCTTTGAGCTTTCTTTCTATTCTTGTCTCAATTCTTATCCACTCTTTGAAGAAGAGAAAGAAAACAAGTTGTAATAGGTGGCATTTCCCTATTTTATGCTTTCATAGGTTGTTAGATGTTATCTTGTTTTAGTTTTAAAAATAAAGCTTGCATGCTGGCAAGTCTTAGTTGTAAAAGCAAGGAGATTTTAGGGTTCCCTACTCCTTTGCTTGTGTATAAATAAGGGCAGCCTTGCCCATTTTTCTTTAACCATGCTTGTGATAACAAATTGTTGAGCCTATTTTTCTTGCAAGTTGTGTTTAGTTTTAGTTCACTTAGTGTAAGAGCCAGCTTGTATGCCTTTTTAGCTTCAGGCTATTGTTTAGTGCATGTGTCTTGTGTCAATGTATTCTGGTTTGATGGCTAAACTGTAAGCCTATTTTGCTACAATCCTGCTGTCCTAGAAGTGTAATCTTTTGTTCTTGAGATTTGAGCAATAAAGTCTTGTGCTTACTTTGCCTTGATATAATGTCTTAGATTTCTGTTTCATGTGTTATGCTTATATGATCTCTATTTCAGCTTGCATTGAAAGTAAGTAGATGTGTGTTGAGAGAAAGTTTATTTAAGTATTTATGTCAAAGAATCCTTCCTTGTTCATTTCTAACTCTCTTGCTCCGCGTTTACTTGAGAAGTTAGAAATGTCATTAGAGTAGGCTTAGTCGTAGTTGAACTTCCGAAAGAGAAAATGTCAGCTACGACGCTTGAGTTTTATAACGTTGTGCTCTTAGCTGAACAAAAAGATAGGAAAATTAGTTTTAGTTTACTTTCCTTTAAGCAACATCAACAAAGAGGGAGCTTCCCCTCCTAATTCGAAGAGTAGTTTATCTATGCATAGCCGCCCGTTCCTAATTTGCATTCCAAAGGTGCGAATTGAAACACCAACAGATTGGAGATTATTGAAATTTGTGAAGTCTTATTTTAAGACAAATTTCAAAGCATTAGTGATCTAAAGATTTTATTGAGGTCTCTGAAAATATATTTATTTTATTGCTGCACTTTTACACAGCCGTACCATATATTGGAGTAAAGCAATGTATAATACTTGGTTTACATCTTCCAAGCTGGTCACCATGTCAAAGTTTGACTATTATTAAGGAGATTAAAGGTGCATTGGATTCTATGAAATAGTTTAAAGCTTTGAAATCATTGAAAGTGCTGGACACATTGTGAAAAGGTGCATGGGATTTTTTGAAAGATAATCTTTAATTGTTTGGTTGCATTAAGGTTGTTGTATACCTCCTAAGGAATTATGGAAGTATCTATGGGATGTGTTATGCAAGTTTAGGGTGTGCAATACCTTTATTAAGGATATTTGGAATAATTTAAAATTATTTCAATTCTACAACAACAGTTTATGAGATGCTAAGGGGATGATGCTTGTCTCTGATTTCTGGAAAACTATTTCTGATTTTTGGAATTTACTTAAGATATGTACAACAACATATTAAGAACTAGAATTATTATTTTAGTGTAGATTTTTGTGTTATAAGTGTGCAAATCAGATTTTTTCAGCATTAAGACCAGTGTTACAAGACTTAGACTCGCCTTGGACTCGGCTAGCTGATTTTTGACTCGGACTTGAACTCGAAGCCCAGACTCGATGTAGACTTAGCAAATTGAAAAACCCAAAAAATTCAGAGATTTTTAAGGATTTAAAACTTGTTTCATGCACCCTTTAATAAATAAACCTTAAAGACACAATAACATCATCAAATACAAAGTACTTTGATCCCATACACAAACATTCATCAATCTCATAAGTATAAACACAAATTTTATTTGAATGAAATAACAGTAGTAAGATAATTAGATATATAAATGTTGTCAAATGTATACAATACTCATGGAATATGAAATCCATGGCACCAAAAAGTTCCAAACAAATATTAAAACAAAAGCTACAAGTCTATGGCTCAGAGGATCCTGCATCACTCAACGTCAACCCTCTTGTGTAGGTGTCTAAGATAGGTACTGGATGATGATGCGGCCATCATCTCTGCTTGTGTCTCAGACTCAATGGCACCCAAACCAGCATCCAAGGTGTCTTCTCATGCTCTATCCTCCTCCATGGCCACTGCCTCTGCCTCTCGATCCACCTGGTCAACCCAATCAAGGTCCTCATCGCTAAAGACAAGATCCTTAGCCTCAGTGATCTAATCTAATTGTGAATCAATCTCCTCTAACGTGATGGGTGACAAATCAATGCCCAATATCTCTCAATGGCGAAGGAATAGGTTGTAATAAACATAAAACAGATCATTCAACCTTTGCACTGAAAATCTATTGTGCTTCTTGGAGTGTACGTGCTCAAACATACTCCAATTGCTCTCACAACTTGAGGCACTGCATGGTTGGATCAACACTTGAACCACAATCCTCAGAAGATTTGGTACTTTAGCACCAAATCTCTCCCACCATGCATCTGAGATGAGAAAAAGAGAAAAATCAATCTCATTGTCCAACTTGAAGTTTCAATATTTAATAGTAATATTAAAAAAGGATAAGCGTTAATTTTTAAACTACTATTATGCCCTTAATAAATTTTTACTTGGCTGCAATGTCGACTGAGTAGCCTTGCATATATCTCCTGCAAAGAGATCTCCTTGTGCAAGTCCGAAAATCTCAATCTTAACGACGATTTGTGCTCCAACATGAGAATCAAACATCTGCTCGATGACTGTGTAGAGCCCACTCAAAACCTCCTCATTCGCTTTGAATTCAGGACGAAATTGGAATGCCGGATTGAGAAAATATGCTACTGCATGTAGGGGCTTGTGAAGCTGGAGGTGCCATCGTCTATCAATGATCTCCCAAATGGGGCAATACTTATCAACTCCCCCATAAATGGATCTAATGGACTCTTTGGCCCTATCCATGCCCTCATATATGTAGCCCATTGTGGGATTCTGCCCATTAGAACCTCATAATAGAACCACTAAGGCTTTGTGAATTCAATTATTATGAAACATTGGCATAAGTAAGAGTCAACAAAAATAAGCAAATAAAATAAAAATAAGAATGAAAATATAATTTAGAATTAGTAAACTAATTACTAGTTACATTTACCTTTACGACCTCTGCAGTAGGTACCCAAAAGCCTTGCTCATCAAAAATCCAATTTGACACTTCTTCCCTTGCATTTGTCTTAGCATATGATGAGGAAGTTCACTCCTCACTAACTAACATGCGCCTCAAAGATCCCTTTGATTGCAACAAGGATTGTAGTGTGATGAAATTGATAGCAAAGCGAGTTATCTTAGGGCGAGTCAACTCCTTCTGCCTTGTGTATTGTCTTATAAGGTTGAGGACCCATGTGTGATTATATATGAATATACAAATATTCTTTGCAGTCTCAACACATGCTTTGATCCATGTAATCTTGCGAAGATCCTCCAATATGAAGTCAAGGCAATGAGTGACACAAGGTGTCCAAAACAATGATGGGTGACTATCCATTAGTAGTCTACTTGCAGCAACATAATTTGCTGCATTATCCATGACTACTTGCTGAAACGGTAAAATCTTTGATGTATTGAAAAGAAAAGAGGCAAAAGCTCTTTATAGATTTTACAAAGCAATGTTTCTAAAAACGAAATTTCTAAAAAGAAACAAAAGCAAATAAAAGAATAGAAAGAATCTAAACTAATTTAATAAATTACAATATTGACCATTAAAATTATCTAAATATTAATTTAATACCCTCCCTTAATGGTCAATCTATCAACTAGACCAAGGTGCCCCCTAAATTTGACAAACTTATCCCGGCTCAGAGACTTGGTGAGAATATTTGTAGTCTGATCCTCAGTTGGAACATATTGCAACACAACTGATCCATCTTCAACAAGCTGGGGGATGAAATGACAATAAGGTTCAACATGCTTGGTCCTTTCATGGAAGACTAGATTTTTGGCAAGTTTCAACACCCTTGATTGTCATAGTACAAGGGGGAAGGCCCTGCTAGAGACATTTGCATGTCAGAAAGCATCCTTAGAAGCCAAACCGCTTCACAAGCTGCTTTAAAAGTTCCCCGATATTCAACTTCAGTCGAGGAAAGAGTCACTGCCTGCTGCTTCTTGCTGGTCCATGTAACTGCACCTATACCCAAACTGAAAACATACCCAGAAGTAGACTTCTCGTCATCAACAAAACCTGCCCAATCTGATTTTGTAAAGCCAATCAGCTTAGGATCTTTGCACCTGTCATATAGAATGCCAAAGTCGGAAGTTCCTTTCACATATCTTAGCACACCCTTCGCTACATCCCAATGTTTAGCTTTAGGGGCTGTCATGAAGCGAGAGATGTAGCTCACAACAAAACTGAGATCAGGTCTAGTATCAGTGAGATAAATGAGGTTGCCTACTAGTTGCTTGAATGCTGATTCATTTTGCGTAGGTGAATCTGATTTTGCTGATAGTTTTAGCCCTTTCTCCATAGGTGTAGATGCAGGTTTGCAATCATTCATCCTAAACGTCTCGAGCAGACTGCGGACATACTTGGACTGAGAGATAAAGCTGCTACCAGCTGTCTGCCAAACCTCAACACCTAGACAATAATGAAGAAGTCCCAAATCTGTCATGCAAATGATTGATTGAGATTATGTTTTATCTCCTCAATCAGATGTTTTGAGTTTCCAGTAATGATCAGGTCATCAACATAGACAACAAGCAAAAGAATATCATCACTAGATTGTTTGATATACAAATTAGAATCAAAAGGGCTCTTCTGAAAACCATGATCAACGAGGTACTTATCAATTTTCATGTACCATGCCCGTGGAGTCTATTTAAGGCCATAGAGTGCTTTCACTAGTCTACATACCTAGTGTTCTTTACTAGCAACCTTGAAACTAGGAGGTTGCATCATATAGACTTCTTTTTGTAGATCACCATTGAGGAATGCACTCTTGATGTCCATTTGATGGACTTTCCGTCCAAACTGAGCTGCAATAGCGAGGACAAGCTGAATAGTACTCATTTTGGCTGTGGGAGCAAAAGTCTACTCATAATCAATGCTCTCTGTCTGAGAGAACCCTTTGGCTACTAACCGAGCCTTATACTTATCAAGATTTTCGTCAGCCTTGTACTTAACTTTATACACCCATTTGTAGCCAATGGGATTCTTCCCAGGTGGAAGATCGAAGAGAACCCAAGTGTTATTCTTCAAAAGACTATGATGTTCAACTTTCATAGCCTATTCCCACTCAGGTATGCCTTTAGCCTTTGAATATGTTTGAGGCTCAGAGATGCTGTGAAGGTTGGCCATAAGAGCAAAATTAACTGTATTTTATTGCTTGCTCTTATTTCGAGCATATCTACCCTCAATCAACTCATCATCATGGAGGTCACTTATGGTTTTAGCATACCATTTAGGACGGAGAGTAGAAGTACCAATATCTGAAACAAGAGGAACATCACTAGGGGTGGCTGGAACAAAATCAGCTGGATTAGGATCCAGATTGTCTTGAGGAGGGGCAGGTGGTGGAACATTCTGCTAAGGTGCATGCACAACTTTAGAATCCCTCCCATTAGGTGGAGCTAAGGGAAGACAAACACCCAAATCAAAAGCTTGCATAGGCTGATCCTCAGGGCTCTGAGAAGGAGAAGACTAATAGAAGGGCCCACTAGTTTCATCAACCACAACATCATGACTGAAGATGAGATGATCTGTATCTACATCAAGCAACCTATATGCCTTATGATTCTCACTGTAGCCAGTGAACATGAGTTTCTGGCTTTTGGAATCCAACTTAGTGCACTTGGCATCTGGAATTCAAGTGTAAAATACCGCATCACAAACATACTCACTAGGGCATAAGGAGTCGAGAGCTCAAGCCGCGCATACCCATTTTGAAATTTGGTTAGATTCTTGTTGTCATGAAGAAACTTGTCAACAAATGACTTATAGTCGGCACCACTCTTTTTAGCCACCTTGATTCATTGGTTTTGCAAACCAGTAGCCTCTGCAATAAACTGCGCCATCACCTCGAATTTAATTGCTCCAATCGCCACATTCTCCTTCCTCCATGAATTGGTAAATTTTGTAGTTAGGCTTTCGTTGTAACCCTTCATGGCCTCAAAAAAGGGGACCATACTCGCTCTGCTAAAAAGCTTCATCAGGTCCGCATTTTGTCTAAGCACTTGGCAATTCGGAGGTTCCGTGCGCTTCCTCAGGCCACCCATTTTTGTGCTTTGCAATCTTTTTGGATTCTACAGGCTCTTCTTCATAACCCCACTCCACTTCGGCTTCCTTCCAAACTTGCAGAAAACACTATTACAAGCAATTTGGAAATAATCACTTAAGGATGTAAAATTCGAGAACTTTCTTTTAGAGATAGCCGATAACACATTTCCTGGGGCTTAGAGTTTATTATTATTTTAACAAATAATAAATGACTCTTTATTTTTCGTTCCAAGCAAATCTTCACAATGGCGGATGGAATTGACATAGGGCACTTCATCACACTTGGATTTGACACAATTCTTCAACTTAATTAATGCCATGTGATCCATAACCATCTCGGGAAAGAAATAATTATTACCTTTTTCTCCTGAGGAGATCTTCTTGCTTGAAGCCATACCACTTTCATTATCATTATTCTGCATGCTCTTTATATCACAAGATCACATATACTTCCTCTGCCACTCCCACCCATCATCTTTGTAAGTTGTATACATATTCAATTTTTTCTCTTAGAATCTTGTCCTTCAATGACAGCGGCAATTGATTATTATCCCAGCGGGTCCACCCATTACACTTTAGCGCTTCGTTGTGTAATGTCCCCTCCAAAGTGAGACATCCATATTTAGTAGATTAGCCTATCATCATGACCCTCGTAGGCTAATGAAGAGGATTAGGGGGTCTTTTGAGGATGGTATCACTCCACTGTTCAGTGTGGATCAACTTTGGCTTTCATTCAAGGCTTCCGGGACTCAGTTGGCTCAACTTACTATTTATAGTAAGTCGGACAGGGACAAAATGGGATCCTTACTATTTTTAGTAAGGCATGTGATCGGATGGAGAATTATCAGATGAGTCCCCAGTTCAGATGGCGTGTTGAGAAATGATGAATTTAAGAAGTTATTAATGTTATTTGGCTCAAATAACATTAATTAATTAAAAGGTTATATTTTAATGTTATAACTTGAGGGTCAAAATGTCATTAAAAGGGGGCCAAATAAATGAATTAATTTTTGAGCGCCAACTCCTAAGTCGAAGGAAATATTAAAAGATGCAAATAAATGATATTTTAATATTATTAAATTGCCTTTTTGGAGAAATTCAAATTTCTCATGAAGGTCTATATATTTTATTTGGGAGTTATTTTGGAGGTATTGGATTGAGCATTGGTGTTGATGAGTTTTAGTTTGAGAGAGGAAGCCAAGGGTTTCTGAATCAGTTAGCTATTGGAGAACGTTAACTCTCCATTGTTGCAGCCTTTTGAAGTAGTGAAATATCTACTGAATTAGGCATACAGGAGGGCATCATACAGGTGTTCTATTTGAGCATATTGGTGAAGAAATACAAAGATTATTCAAGGGTTTCAAGGTTATAAGTTTGCAGATCTGAAGATTGCGGAAGATTAAGATTTAATCATTTGCAAATCAAAATTTATGTTTGCTGCTACAGTGGCGTGAATAGTAGCACTACAGTACCCGTGCTACAGTGCCGCTACAGTATTATACTAATTATGTGATCACATGCTTATTTGGTCACCAATCATACACATATCTGCTGTTATATGTTACTCAGTGGGACTACGTGGTGGAGTTTTGATTGTGTCACTTGAGTTTCGTGAGATTTCAAGGGTGGCTGGGCATATATCTTGACGCCAGTTATCTGCTGCAACAATATTCCTGTGTATCGTGAATCATTTGAAGGAGATTTGTCTTGCTAGCTCGGCCTAAACTGGTACTTATTATTGATTGAATTTGTATTTCTGAATGTATGCATATTATGAGTTGTTTCAGACCTGAAATGGATTTTGTAAGTCACTAGTAATGGCTACGTTATGACTGAGAGTATTATGCCATTGAATTAGTCATCCTATAGTTTATTTCTGATCTTCTGTAGCTTCTAGATATAATCAGAAATCAGAAACATTATATGCTTATATGCTGCAACAGAAAACTGAGTGTGAAAACCTGTAATCAGACCTCAGTTATTGTCTTCTCGAGCATGCATAGGTCTGTTCTTTATTTCTGAGCATTGTTGTGGGGTTCTAGTTATAAATTGTGCTCAGAACTACTTCATATGAGGCTGTCATACATTTCATACCATATTGTTATCAGCTAGTTCTAGAATATTATTATTGCTTCTTTCATTTCCAGCATTGTCTATTATTTGCAAAAAATTCAAAAAAGGTAGAAAACCCTCATAAAACACAAAAAACCCAAACAAACAAAGAAGTTTCAAACACAAGGGCACAAAGTGTTCTTACACGTTGGCAACACAGTCAGCAAAAATATTTGCTTCTCTAAACACATGGTGCACACGGCTATGAGTAAAGAAACTCATATGGGACTTACATTTATCAATGGTGTCTTTTAATTCCCAAGTGGTCGCAACACCTCCATTCAAAATGTCCACAATTAATTTTAATCTCCTTCCAGAATAACCTTTTTAAAACCATAATCTCTTAGAGTCTTTATACCCCCCCACATAGCCATAGCCTCTGCTTTATTATTAGAGTAGACTCCCAAATTAACACCATAACTCACAATGCAGTCACCTAAGTGGTTTCTTAGCAGACCTCCCGCCCCGGCCATACTCGGATAACCTTTAGAACACCTGCCAAAATTACACTTAATCCACTCTCTTTCAAGAGGAACCCACACAATAGCCTTCCTAGCCAGAATTGTGGTCCAATTAAGATTAGTTAGCTCCTTCCTTAGACCCCAGACCTGCTTAATTCTCATCTCTTTATAATTCAGCCAGACTTTTGAGAAGTTGTATCCTCCCACATCCATATTTTCCCGAACCTGCGCTTTTATGATCATACAAACCTTATAGCTGCTTCTCTCAGCTTCCCTGAAGATCCTATTTTTATGAACAACAGCATATTAAGAATTAGAGCTGTTGCAGATTTTTGTGTTATAAGCGTGCAGATCAGATTTTTTTTGCATTAAGATAAGAAGGGCATGCTGCAGATTTGATCCCATAACAGATTTTAATTAGTTTATTAAGGTCAAGCAACAACAAGGAAGCTATATATCAAATTATTGGTCCAACTATAGCACTTGGTTATCACTCAAATCAATTTGGGTAAATATTTTATATATTTTTAGAATTGTTACTAACTGTTTGACGAAATGTCAATTTAAGCATGATGGATAACTATTTGATAAACTTCCTCTAATGGATTTAGAAGAGTACATCATTGTTCAATTAGTTGATTTGCAATGATTTGTCTGGTTTCTTTTTTATATTTCATGCATTGTAATTAAAATTTTACAAGTGTTCCAAATGTTGGATTTTGGGACATTACACTACTATAAGCCACAATTTTTGAAATATCTTGAGAAATTATTTATATGTTTTTATAAATCTTTATAAAAAAAGAAATTTTATAATTTACTAGTCAAAGTTTGGTCAAAATACGAATATCAAATTTTGCCATAGCTCATGTTCTATCATTTTATGATTACAAATCGCATCGGAGACCATCCTTAATAAAAATAATCTAGAGTTCAAAATACAAACAGATTTGAAGCCATGTTATCTTTAGGATTTTGAGGACTTTTATACAAAAATTGAATCTAAAGACCCTCTTTATTGTCCACTACCTTAAATTGAGGGAATAATCCCACCAAATGTGAAACTATGGTACATTTTACTAAGGATAAATTATATATAAATTTTCTCTTAGGGATTTCGTCAAACAGTTTTCCCCATAAGCTGGACTGAGTATGTTTAAAACTTTTTATTTGTATGGTTAGTGAAAGTTGGAACAATAACAATACATGGAGTTTTTGCATTGCAGATAACATCGACTCATTATTAAAATAGTAACTAGCATATGTTAATGCTCAATCACGTTCCTTTAATTTATCTTTGCAACTTGTGTTACTTCATCTGTTATTTTCCGTTTTGGCTCCAATCATATCTCCGTGATTGTTGATTGCCTATCGTTGTAATCGATATATTCTTTGCTTTGTAAATAATATATCATTCGATTATTGTGAAATCCATATGCTCTTGCATCTGTATCATGGTATTAGAGCAAAACGATTCTGACTTTTGTAATCACATGAGATTGCTCTGTGTTCGTGTTCGCGACTGGTGATTGCTCTCGCTCGAGAATTCTTTGTGATCAAAGTTAGATTTCTTTGTGCATGGAGCCTTGTGATGGCGTCTCTGAATCGTGCATGCGTCCTATTTCCGTCAACTGCTTCCGTGTGTGTTCGGAACTTTGTTGGCTTCTGTCGTGATTGCAGTGATCGTGTTCTCTGCCGTCGTTTTTTTTTGTGAGAAGTTTGTGCGTCGAATTGTAGTGTTCGTGCGTCTACTTGTGCTGCCATTTCCATTTCCTCTGAGTCGTTTGCATGAGTGATCTGTGTTCATTTGTCTGGCGTTTGCATCGGATATTTATATATCCGTGTTCGGGTGTTGGCTTCATTGATCCTCTACGTGAGGACTCATTCAGTATTTGTGTGAAGAGTTGTTTTGATCGCCCCTGTTCCAAGAAGACTTGTTTCTTCTTGAGTGCGTATGTGATGTGATCAGGTGTTGGCATCGCTTCTCCCTTTTGTGCGTGGTGAGTTGTGCGTGGAGTGCTGGGGCCGTTCTTTCACATTTGATGCCGTGTTGAGCCGTGTGTTTGTTGGAGTTTGCTTCGGGTTTGATCCGCACGGGAATTCTTTTTGGCATTGATTCTTTCTCTGGTGTCTTCACGTGATTACAAAATTGCGTCTGTTTCTCATTTCTTGAGATTGTGCCGTATTCTGTTTGTGTCGTTCTGTAGTGCGTCTTCCTTCCTGAAGCACAGCTTCTTCATTTGTCGGGTCTGTGATCAGGTCATCGGATTTTATTTTTTAGATCTGTGAAGACGTCTTCTGCAAGACGTGCCTTTTTCTGCCTGAGTGGGCCCCACTACTCTCGATTTTGAGTATATTCTTTGCCTTCTTTGTGCAACTTTGGAATTCATGCCATCAATATTTTGCTATGCAAATTGAAATTCGTATCTTGGGTTCCGTGCATTTAGCCTTTTAGGGTGTGTTGTCTCGAATTTTGTGCTGTCTATTTGCTTGCATCATCTTCGTTTTTCGTGCCTCGAAAAGCGTGAAGCATGGCTTCTTTGACCAACATCATGTTGGACAATAGTCAGAAGTTCAACGGTTGCAACTACAACACATGGAAGCAGCGTATGATGACGATATTTGAGTATCGATGTCTTGACCAGATTGTTCTGGGCGCCATGACACAACCTCTCATAGTTGATAAGGATTAGGTGAAGTTTGATGAGAAGAATTAGGAAACCGTTATGCTCATAAAGTTATCAGTCATTGATGACCAATTACCTCAGGTTCCTTGAGGTAAATCAGCGAAGGAGATTTGGGATCTTCTAAAAGATCTTCATGAGACTTCTGACAAGAGTCATGCGTTCTTTCTGAAGAACATGTTTTCCCTCGTCATGGATGAGAATACACCTTTGCAAGCACACTTGACTAGGATCAAGGACATTCAAGATCATTTGAGGCTATTGGTCGGAAGAAGATATGGTGGTGATCATTCTGAAGAGTTTACCACATCCATATGGGCACTTTATGGAGATGCTCAACATTACAACAACTAATGTTGACTTGACGTTTCCAGATCATTGGAAACAACAGTTTGGTACTAGTTCCACTTCATCCTCTTCACTGCAGGCATTCCCTGCAAAGACATTTCAGAAGAATAAGGGCAAGCCTTCTTCCTTTCAATAGCAAAATCAGGGGCAATCTTCAGATTCTTCTAAGTCAAAGAATATTCAGTGCAATTATTGTCACAAGTTTGGCCACATGAAGAAGGATTGCCAGAAACGCTTGGCCTCTGAACAAGGAAAGTAAGGAGAGTCTAGACCGAAAGAACATGTGGCGGAGCACACTGAGCAGAAGGAGTCTTCCTTCTTTGCACTCATGGCAAAGAGTCCTACAGATCCTGTAAACACTTTTGCTTGGTACATTGACTCTGGTGCTTCACGCCATTTCATGCATCGTCGGGATTGGTTCATTCAGTACACGCCTTTCAGAGATTCAGTTATCTTTGGAGGAGGCGAAGAGTATACTGTTGTCGGCAAGGGCAACGTTCAGATTTAGTCTGGTGGGAGAAATTTGATATTTCTTGATGTATACTTTGTACCTAGCATGGACTTGAACTTACTTTCTGTAAGTCAGATTATGACTCGCTCTCCTCAGTTGGACATCATCTTAAGTATGCATACATGCAGTATTGTTGACAAAGAGGCACAAACTATAGTCATTCATGGACTTGAGGATCATGGTCTTTATAGACTTGTTGATTCTGGTGATTCTCAAGAGCATGCTATGGCAGCTAGGAGCACCTCTCTTAGCAGTCTTTGGCATTAGCGTTATGGGCACCTGAACATGCACTATCTCTCTCAGTTATCACGAGATGATCTCGTTGGTGGTCTACCTGCAATTCAGACTCAAACTCATGGAGTTTGCGAGGTGTTGACCGCAAAATATTTTTTTTGGAATTTTGCTTAAATTGAGCTAAATCATGTAAAATGTTGTCAAAAGTCTGTTTTAGGTCCAACCAAACATAAGGTTTTTATGGGTTTGTGTCAAGGAAGATGCTTGCAAATTTTTGAAAATTTGAAAATTAAGGTTTCGTACCCCTATTTTTAGGGAAACCTCCAAAAATAGGACCTTCCTAGAAATGATTGAAAATGATTTTGATAGGATTAATTGACTTCACGATCACACTGGCCAAGTTAGAATCATCAAAAAGTATGTTTTACTCTTGTGGGTCTATTTCCATTTTTTAGGAAGAAAGTTAGGAGGTCCGCAACCATTAATGGCAGATTGGCCAGTATCGGGTACTGAAAGCTAAGCCTCAAAAGATTCGACGAGGAATCCATGGTGGAAATGGTGAAAAAGATGCTATCTCACGAAGGGGATTTTCAAAACTGAAAATTGCTAATAATTGGCTAAGTCTGGAGAATGCACGCCTTGCTACCAAGAGGAGGCTGGGTAGTCAAATGCCTTAGCCATTTTTCCAACACCCGTACACGCAACATGGTGAAAGTGATTGTCAAGACGCACGTGTTTGCATCGTCAACTACAATGCTCAAATCAATCAAGTTACCCGGCGACGTGAGACGTGAAGAGATGAAGATTTTTCAAAGGAATGATGAAACTGCAAGCTAAAAGCGCCCCTACCCCTTCGATTTAAGAGGTCAAATACTGTCATCAAATTCATTTGAAGCAGTCATCTTCTTCGTACTCTTGGTGGCTTTCCAACGAAACATTTAGCGAGATCATTTGATTCTGTGATCACCGACAAATGTCGACGGAGTATGGAGATGCTGCAAGCAAGAAACATCCAAAATGGCAGTCTAACATGAAAAAGGCGCCCCTGCTGAAGAAAGGCGCCTTTGAATAAAATGATGAAGATGTCACTTCCTGAGAAATGTTGTCTTCGTGAGATCTCTCCAGCTTCGATCCAGCTTCACAACGAACCTGAAATATTCCGAGCCAATTTTTTTTCTTTTTCAAATTGCAGATTACAACATTACAATCAAGTACCCGTTAAGGTTAGAAGATAAACCCAAACGTGCTGAAACAACTCTAACCAGTATGGCGCCGATGATGGCGAGCATTGGTCAGAGGATCTAAATCAAACTGCTTATGCAAAAAGCAACTCTAACCAAGAATGGCGCCGATGATGGCGAGCATATGGTCAGAGGATCTTCTAAGCTAAATGCTGAAAGGGAACTCAACGTCAAGTATGTGCTACCCAATCCAATGCGGAGTGAGGGGCGACCATATGACGGAGTGATTACAGAATTCAATGCTTGAAAGAGATGCTGAAAGCTGGAAATACTCAACACCCAGAATGTGCTTTCTAACCCGAACTGGGAGAGTAGCTACCATAGGGCGGAGATTTAACTATTACACTAACTCTGAATGAAATTGAGCATTACAACCAGATTGAAACAGGAATGAGAATAACTGCCAGTACTACTGTCAGTTTTACAAATGATGTTCATCCGCCTGTTGATATCATAGAAATTTGAGAGCTTAACATTACATCAAAAGATTGCTTCTTAGAATGGATAGAAGAGCCCAACACAATAGACCTTTCAATGTTCAAATACAAATTCTGTTTTTAGACAAATCTGCACTCTTGAATTAAAAACAGCAGTCTATAGAATTCACTCATATGCTCATATCTCACTCTTAACTTGTCCAAATCATTTAAAACAAAATGCAATATGCTCTAATAGAGATGACGCCTAAGATAGGACACAAAACACAGATCTAAAAGCCTTTAATTATTTTGCACGGAATCCAATGCACAAGCTGAATGGTACGGCTTTGTGAAAGGGGCGATCTGCTCTAAAAAATTAATGCTTTCCTTAAAAATTCTGCAAACTTGGAAACTAAGGCGCCTAGGCCAAACAAAGGGAATGGGCCATTACCCAGAACACTGTTTTTGGTATTTTTTGATCTATGATTAAAAACAACCTTCAGCCGTACAAAACAACAACTCCAGAAAATGAAAGTAAGAGCAGATTTAATCTACAAGCACTAACTCAAGCTACAATGCAAAACTTACTACAAAACACTCAAATAAGCAAACCTCTCCACTAGGTGCTGTCTCTCAAGCACGAAGTCAAGCCCAGACTAGGAGGCATTCATTCCTCGAAGCAATCCCGCAACCATTTCGGCAGCATAACATTAGCATAGACAAAAGATCCCCAAATGAGACCCCAAGGCTGTCTTTTATAAGCTTTTGTTGACCTTCCTTGAAACCCTAACACCTTTTCCAAAGTCAAAACCCTAATCCCACAAAATGGCGTCCTTTTCCAAGCATCATTAATTTTGATTTCATTAAATATTTCACTTAAATAAATGCGCCCTCCTTAAAGCCTAGATTGGACTTTGATAAATTTCAACATAAATTTAATATACCCTCAATGATGGCGCCACCCTTCAAGTCCACCTTTTAAAATAACATTAAGTTATTCGACTAGGCCAAGGTCATAAAATAACATTTAAAATATAATGTTATTTTTAAGTGAAATAATCTCATTTCTCCAAAACTGCATTCTGAAGCCCGAAACTGAATACGTCACTTGAGTCAACTGAAAAGGAAAGTCAACTACCTGAGACAAACCTGTTAGCTGCCAAAAATAGAATTTACTAAAAATAGTAAATTCCTGGAAATGCTCAGAAAGCCGAGCCGAACATACCACTGCGAAGCTCTCTGAAAACCCAGAAAGAATCCGCCACTGAATCCACCAACTCTGAGCAAAGACCTCCTCAAAAATAGGAAACCCTAATTTTATCTTCTGACTAGCCTTCGGGTTTCCAGAAAAAAGCCAACGGTCACTCGACAGATCATGCTCGAGAAGGGGACATTACAATCCGCCCTTCCCAAAATTGCTTGTCCTCAAGCAATACCACCACAACTCCAGAAATTTTAAAACTAAACCATACGCAACAAGTATGATCCCTGGTTCCCAAACCCATCGCAGGAAGGACCCACCATGCCGATGCTGTTCCACTCTGATCACATCCGTGAAATCATCATGCCTATGCTGCACTAACCTTCCTTGTAACCCCAAAGTGTTACTGTCCATGATACTCATACTGAAAAATCTTAAAGGACTGAGACCAGCTTCATGCGACGTCTTATGTCCAAGAGGCCCAAAGTCAACAGTATCAACTATACCACTGTCAACCACAATGGATAGGCTGCTCAACTCAAAATCAAACTCCTCAACATACCTCCATATTGTAACAAACGAAGCCCTGATGGAAAAAATGATATCTTCAAATCTTCTTGCAAAGAGGAAAGCAATCATTTGCAAGATCTCAACAAATTCAGCCTCATGGCTTCTTCTGGAGCTACTATGCATCAACTGAATTATATCGACACCACCATGAAGACTTCTAATCACTCTTACTATTCCAACTCCAAGAGTCTCAGAAGGGAAAGCCAAAGCATGTGGAAGTTCGTTGTCCAAAACCAATATAGTAAAGAAACTATCAAAATTTGCTTCACAAACCTCCATAGGATGAACTCCAAAAGTAGAATAGGTGCGAAGGAACAAATAATCTCTGCTGTTCAAGGCCGAAGTCAGCGAAGTGCAATCTGATTTTAGTACCTCACACAAGAAAAAACAGCAGCACCCAAGAAATTCCCAAGTGTGAGTGTATGATATGAGCATAGAGTTGCAAGGTAACAACTCAAAAATGGCCGAAAAACATACTAGAGCAATCTCCATCTGAAAACTACCACCTCGTTGGCAAGTGGTGATGAAAAAACTCTCCCAAACGAGAGTAACTCCACAAGTAACAGGGCTGGTCTGCCTCCAACCAGCAAGCACGAGTCTCAAAATCTGCTCTTGTCTTAGCCAAGGATCAACGCCAAGAGCAACCAATTGTTCCTCTTTCCAATCCATACTCAAAATTTCTCTCCAATCCATTTGTCGATGAACAAACGGAACCATCATGGGGCTGGAAAAGAAAGTCACAACATCATTAATACTGAAATTTTGATCCTTATCCTTCAAAAAGTCCTTCTTTCCACAAGTAATAAGTTCTATCAACCCATATTGAGAATCCCAAGCATGGATACCCAACTGAAAGTGATCTCCAACATACTGAAAAGAAAACTCAACACATTCCCAAATGCTAGTAAGGATCAAGTGCATACTGAAGAGATTGATGCCTCCTCTAATGAACCTTTGAAGCCTATCCATGAAAGCTTCAACAACATTGGAGCATGAACTATTAAATGACTTCAAATACAAATCCAAAAATAGATCAATATGTGCCAAAGTATTGTTCAACCAAAGGGATGGATTGACAAGCATGCAAACACCAAGTTCTGGTCCATCTTCATTCCCTTCTTCATGAGTAACAAGACTAAAATCTTTGCTTCTTGCTGCTGTACTGAAGTTACCAGCAGCGACCAAATCTTGCCTTGTTAACATCTTGGTGTCGAAGATGTTGAAATCTCCTCGAAACAACACTTCCCATGTATAGACTTCATCCTCAAACCCACTTATGCATTCATTACTAATCAGCAAACGTGGCACATCCACATACTCGGTCTCATTCTCTGTTTCAACTTCCATCACATAGAGAGGATTGCCATAATCTCCTTCATCACTTTCTTCAAAGAGAGGATTGTTAAAAACTTGAAAGTCACCCCATCCATCTTGTTGATCCAAATCTGCACTTGTAACTTCAGTCCTTCTTGTGAGACCTTCTAGGTTAAACTCCTCTCGAAGACTATCAAGCTCACCGATTACTTGCTTGATTTCTTTGGCTCTATGTGCATTCTCTTGCTCTGTGAAAAATTTGAATTTAGCAAACTGATTTTCTACCTCCATTAAAGCCATTTGAGTTTCTTCTAGTGTAGCTCTTGTTGATCCAAGCTCCAGAGAAAGTTCATCAATCTTCCTCACTCTCTCTTGAGAAGCACAAATGGTCTTCTTTGCAACTTCAATGGCGTAATCACGATCTTTAACCAAGTGCATGTACTCGGACTTCAAGGTTACCAACGAGTTTCTGATAAGTTGCAGATTGGGAAGAGCAACTTCATCTTTCACTCCTCTTTGTCTCTCTTCAAGCTGAGCCTTCCAGTACAATTCTTCAACCAAGCTATGTGTGTGATCAAACAGGGATAGAGCTTGCACTTCCTTGTCAATGGACACCTTGAATTGTCTGTCCCAATCATGACAATTCAAAGATGATGAACTGCTGATAGGCTGCAACTGAAAATCAGAACCATGTCCCTTGTCTTTGCTGCCTTCATTGCTGCTCCAACATTCATGAACTTCACCATTGACTAGTGGAGAATGCTCATTATCAAAAAAAGCATCATACTTCACAGATTCTTTGACCCCAAGTTTGCAATCAACTTCATGCATTGGAAAATCATATTTGTGTTTAGTAACACCTTCAAACTCTACATCTTCAAGAGCCACGTGGTCTTCTAGCTCTTCATCCACCTCACCGTCTTCTTGATTGAAGGCTAAGGCAGCTCCTAACTCGAACGAAGAATCATCGAATGTTGTTCTGAAAGTTTTAGAAGAAACAACATCCTTCTTGGTGGCTGCAACCAACTCGAAAGGATCACCATGGAACTTTTCACAGTAAGCTTCTTCATCAAAGACAACTTTTCCTTCTGTGCCCTCCCTATAGCTTGCAATGCCAACGAAACATTGGTCTTCATCAGGATCAAAGGGAAACTCATCCCACAAAGTTTCTCTGTCATACCTTGGTGCCAACACACCCGGATCCCAAATGCTAGTGGGTTGATTAAGATGATCAATAGGAAAAAACTTATGATGCTCCCTTTGTAGTGATGACTCTTTGAATAAGTCAAGTCCCAAATCCCTCAAATTGATATCGTCAAAAACATTTCTCTCCAAAGACCGAGTTTGCTGCTCAAACCCAAAGTCACCATCATAATGAAGTGAAGAATCTTCATTGCTTGTTGTTTTGAACACTTCAACGTCATTATCTTCAATATGACCTTGTATGGACTCTTTGGAATTATCTCTATCATCAGGACCACTAAATTTTCCTGCATCTTGCTCAGACTTCTCCAACAGTGGCTTCAGTTTCTCTTCACATTGATTAAATAATTCCTTGATCAGCATAGCAGCAATAGGAGAATCCTTTTCTTCACACTCATATGTGTCCAAGAGGAGAGATTGGACATTTGGTGGAATTTCATCTGACTCATTAATGGTGAGAATAAGGATTTTCTTCACAGCTGCAATAACATCCTCTTCTTGTTTGCTCCGAGTGGATATGAAGAGGTAATGGAACAAGTGATAAATCTGATCATGCATTTCCAAGGCAAATAGCAAGTTACTTACCCAGAGATCTGAAAATGTCTTTAAGATAGCAACCTTTCTAGCAAATAGATTGCTTCCAGTTTCATCAAGATCTTGGAAACTTTCTACAATCATATTCAGAATGATTTTCATGGTTTCATTATCATAGGGTGTCAAAGGAACCACAATCCTCATCATCTCCATGAAGCAAGAAGAAATCAACAGCTTCATTTCTTCATTTGGATGTCCCAGCCAATAGGGCTGAACTAAAAGGTGAACTGCAGGTGACAATGCCAATTCCATCCATTTAGAAGGTGACTGCTCCACCTGTCTCAAACATTGATCCAATATTTGAAGATTATTCTTTTCTTCTTCCATTGACTGAAATTCTTTGTCAAGTCTATTTCCAACCGCAAAAAGTGTTTGCTGCAGCTTAATCTCTTCTCTGTTAGCCATGTTTAACTGACACTTTTAAACTAAGCTGAACTCTGTTCTGACCCCTGGTGTAGAAACTGATTTCTCTATCATTCAACTGTCAATTGAACCTTGATGGGCACAGGATGGCAGGATGCATGGCTCTGATACCACTGAAGGCCCAACCACTACACCAAAAGACCGGCCTGTTAGTAAGGGCGGCTACCCAGGGTGTTAAGGGCGACAACTAGGGAGGAATCTTTCACCACCGAAGCCACCACCGGAGAATCTGGGGTCTTACGCAAGCCCGCCGGACACGTGGCCGCCGGGACGCACCCAGCCGCGCACAGGGGACATTACAGAGCCAGTCAGCAAGCTTGCAAGATACATAAAACGACAACAATGGTTGATCAACAGAGCATGCAGATTGGAGGACTAATCAATGAGCTTCAAGGTCAAAGCGCCCCTGCTAGCCAGGGGTGCCCTTCTTTTCAAGACACTTGATGAAGTTATCAACAGCTGCTGTGTATAAGGCATTTGTTCAACTCCATCTCAGCCTTTTGATCAATCCAACAACACATTCATCGAACCTGTCAAGCAGTCAGAGGCAATGATCAAGCATAAAACGCCTGAGATGGACACTAAATGAAGAACATTGGAAAATGTGCTAAGTGTCAAGAAAAAGTGCCCCTGCTAAAGAAAGGCACCCTTTCTTTTGGGCATGCAAATGTAGTATTTTTGTTGAGTGACCTCTAGGATGACCTTCTCCATTTTGATCAATCTCGACAACGAAACCATCAGCAAAGACATCCGACAAAGCTATCATCTGAGGACAAAGATCAAACTGAGGCAGTTTTCAACATGAAAATAACTGGTCAAAAAGCCAAAAGCGCCCCTGCTAAAGAAAGGCACCCTTGCTTTTGAAGACCTAAAACTAACTTTCAGAAGTTGTGAAACCAGTCATCCTTTTCAGGACTGAGCTGGTTATCCAATAAATCATAAAGCTAGATCATCAAACTCGTCAGTCAACGGAGATATCAAATCGAAGCACGGGGGGTCGAAATGAAGAAATTGAAAGACAGTCACGAAAAATTGACCAAGTCAGGTGAGAAAACGCCCCTGCTGAAGAAAGACGCCCAGTCTTTTGAGCCTTAGATTCAATTTTCAGGCTTAATAGCTCCCAGGCACATCTCTTTAGCATGATTCCAGCTCAACAACGAATCCATCAGCAGCTGCTCGGGATCAACTGAACAATTGGGTGTGAGGATCATGCAGAGGCACTTCAACGCGAAAAAATGATAAAAAGAGTTTTCAAACTCAAGAAGGATGCCTAAAAAGTCAAAGAGAAATTTGTTGACTTGAGTTAGAGATTTTGGAGGCAAACTTGGCCAAAACATCCCATAATCAGTGGAAATAAGTTTTTAGAACTCTAGATCAAGCCAAATCACTCCTCAATCATGAGTTGGTGCCCATACTTGATGCATTCAGGCATATGATGCATTCAGGCATCAATCATTATGTATCAAGCTTGGACATCATTATTCATTGTTTGTCCTTGCAGGTTGGAGCTCAAGAACAGTCATTTGCTCTCCAAGACGTCTTATCAAGATCCGACAGAGGGTTTTGACTGTTCATTATTTTTTTGAAGATTAGCAGCACAGAAGGATATTTTCTCAGAGGTTGCATCTAGAGGCACATTTTTACAGAAAGGCATAAAATAACTTCCAATCTTCCTCTTGTCTTCTTCCTCTCTTTTGTCTTAAACTTCTTGCATGCCATAGAAAACAACAGGCTATCACAAATCTAGCCAATTGGGAATGATCAATACAGTTTTCCAACAAAGCCCATCTCTTCAAATTTTCCAGAAACAACAAACTTGCTGCCCCTATTTTTAGGTGTTTTTTGAAAATGTCACAGAATAAAAAATCTAATGAATTGGGTTTGTTCAACATTGAAGTACGAACAATACCCATGTATCAAATTTTTTCTAGAAAAATACTTCTCGGTGGGTGGCTATTTTTAGGGGTTTTTAGAAGTTGTCTGAACATATCCGTGTTTACAGTCAACAATAGAGTTTTTCATAATATAGCACTCTCAAGTTGAAATCAAGACCATTTTGGTCCTACTTCATGACTTTCTGAAAACACTTGACACAAACATGCATCAAATGAAGCCCGTAGTCAAGATGGACGCCTTGGAAGGCGTAAATGACATCACTGTTCAATGGATAGTCAAATATTGAAGGTAGTCATTCCAAACATAGAGCCGCCACCGATTACTACCGCACTACCTTCCACATTTCATGTCAACAAGACTGGATGATGCAATTGCAAAGAAGATCAAATATCAAAAGCAGTTTGCAAGAGGCAGAAGAAGTCAACGCCTGGTTAGAAGAACTATTGACCAGTGGAGATGAGGTGTAAATCACCCCAAGAAGGACGTCCTACCCTCCAAAGTAGCATTAATTGTGACTGGAGTTAACTTGATGCCCCTTCCCAAGTTAACTCCAGGTTCCACAGATCATGCATGTCAGATCCCACTAATTAAGGATGTCTAATTTGACTTCCATAATTTGTGGATCAAAGATCTACACTAAATGTGGATGTCTATTTTGGAGGCACACTTTGTAATAAAGTTCACCTTTAGTTTAGTTTCAGTCAACTGAAGTAGTTTTCCAGTTGACTCTCTGTTTAGTTCCAGTTAACTAAAGTAGATTTCTAGTTAACTGTTTGCTCACATACTTTTAGACATAGGAATAAATCTTGCTGACTGGCAGGAACTGATTGTTAACTCAAGGAGATTTTAGGGTTGCCTACTCCTTTGAGTTCTATAAATAAGAGCCTTGGGCTCATTATTTGTTAACCTTTACTTACTATGCAAAATTGCTGCACCATTGTTGCCAACAAGTTTGAAAGTGATTATTTGTTCACTCTTGGATGAGAGTTAATTGGTTTGATGAGCACTTGTGCATGATTTTGTGCCTTTGCATGTCCCAATTCTTTGTAACTCGTTGAAGAAATTTGAAGAAGAAAATCAAAAAGTGCATGCATTTTGATCCAAATATTTGAGTTCTTTCAACGTTTTGTGTTTATAACTTGTTGTTTCAATCTCCTCCTTGGACAGGGGTTCCTCCTCCTTGGATATTTTGTCATTGACAGTTATCGTTTGATGTTGTTCAATGAATTGTCTTTCAGCCTACACTTTGGACAGGTGTCGTCACCTCCTTGGGAATCCTGCTAGCCAAGGCATTGTATCTTGTTGTTTCTAGTAAGCTGTTTCCTAGCCTATACCTCAGACAGGGGTTCCTCCTCCTTGGAAAGTTTGAGATCCAACTTACCGTAAAGAGTGTTTTCTTGCACAAAGCCTTATTTCCAGTATAGATTTGAGAGTTCAGAGCCTCAGACTCATTCTGGCAAGATGGTCGAACCAAGTAATCCAACCATCCATTCCCGCTCCTATGCCCTCATGCTTTGTTTTTCTTGGGGAGATAGGATAGATTAAAAGATAGTTTGGTCATAGTTAAGATTTGCAGATACCAGAGAAAAGCTTAGCTATGGTGCATTGTGTTTGTGCACCTTTGTGTCTTGCCGATGAGTAAAAAAGATAGGAACCTTAGTCTACTGTACTTTTTTACGCATAACATCAACAAAGAGGGATCTTCCTCTCTATAATCTGAAGGAGCAGTTACTAAAACATTTGCAATAGCTGACTGTTTCCAATAAGCACTCCAGAGGTGCTAATTGAAACGCCAACACGAGGCTTGTCAGGCTAGAAAGCAACATCGGACTCCTTTCTTCGATGGCAACTCATGGCAGGCTTTCAGGGTTTTGCAGTTGGTCCACGCTGATGTATGTGGTCCAATGCACACGACTTCTGTTACTGGATCTAGGTATTTTTTTCTTTTTGTTGATGAGTTCAGCAGAAAGATGTGGGTGTATTTTTTGAAGCTTAAATCAGAGGTGTTTAACATATTTCAGTAGTTTAAGGCCTTGGTAGAAAAAGAGTCTGGTTTTTCTGTTATTACTCTTAGGTTTGATAATGGGGGGGAATTTTGTTCCAAAGATTTCTCCACATTTTGTGCTACACATGGCATAAAGCACCAATTCACCACACCTTACACCCCTCAGCAGAATGGTGTAGTCGAGCGTCGCAATCGCACCATTACAAAAATGGCACGTTCTATGTTGGAACATAGACATGTTCCTAAGAAGTTCTAGGCTGAAGCAGTGTATACTGTTGTTTATCTTTTGAACAAATCTCCTACTCATGCTATGAAGAAGATGACTCCTGAAGAAGCATGGTTTGGACATAAGCTGAACATTAGTCACCTGAAGGTTTTTGGCTCCACCGATCATGTTTGGATTCCTGATGCTCAGCGCACTAAGTTGGATTCCTGATGCCTAGCGCACTAAGTTGGATTCCAAGAGCCAGAAACTCATGTTTATAGGTTATAGTGAGAACCATGAGGCATACAGACTGATAGATGCAGACATTGATTGTCTAATCTTTAGTCGTGATGTCGTGGTTGATGAGAATTGTGGGCTCATATCAGTCTTCTCCTATTTTTTTTGAGGTTCAACCTTAAAAAGATTCAGATTTGGGTGTTTATCTTCCACTTGGTCCACTTTATGGGAGGGATTCTGCAGAGGTGTAGGCACCTTAGTAGCCGCTTCCACCACCGGCCCCTATTCAACAAGATCTGGATGTTCTTCTAGATATGTTAGTTCCAGCTGATCCAGTAGAGGTTGTTCCTCCTGATTCCAATATTGGTTCATCTACTCTTTGGCCTAAATGGTGGGCTTCAACAATTGGTGCTCTTCATGATGATGAGTTACTAGAGGGTAGATCTGCTCGGAATAAGAGCAAACAACAAAATACAATGAATTTTTCTCTTATGGCCAACCTTCATAGCATTTCGGAGCCTCAAACCTATACATAGGCTAAAGGCACACCTGAGTGGGAACAAGCTATGATAGGTGAACATCATAGTCTCATGTAGAATCACACTTGGGAGCTTTCAGATCTTTCGCATGGGAAGAAACCCATAGGTTGCAAATGGGTTTATAAGGTTAAGTATAAGGCTGATGGAACCCTTGATAAATACAAGGCTAGGTTGGTGTTGTGACCTTTTTCACACATCGCCCCATTGCAAATGGGGATCCCCTAATTTTGGCTTTGCTTTTCGGTCGTTTTTGTTGTCTCTCTCTTCTACTGTCTGTCTCTCTGGGGATGTGCCCGTCTGTGAGCTTAAATGTAAGATTTTGGCTAAGTCTAGAAATTAGGGTTTTGAACTTACTTGCCAATTTGAGGATGAATGAAGCGAATAAATTGAAAACGGGGCTTAACATTGTTGTCAGTATGCTTCCAGCAGGCTCTCAACTAATTTTCATCAGATTCCGGGTACTTACTATTTTTAGTAAGTGTGCAATTACAGGCATTCTGTTAGCAATTTTGGGATTCCGATGGTCACACTGCATTCAGAGCGCATTAGGCTGGTCGCGTGCAAAATTTGAGTTAAAACGGGCAACTTTCTATTTTTAGCAGTTCAGCAGTCTAGAGCAAATTTCAGGGCTTAGACGCAGAGTTTTTCTTTGCATGTCTGGATATTCCTTCTGGGTTTTTTGAGACCTTTGCGATGGTGTAACATGCAAAGTGAGATGACAACTTTCAGAGTTCAGCCTTCAAAAGCAGATATTAGGGTTTGCATGCAGACTTTTTCAGCGCATGTCGGCATATTCTTTCTGGGTTTTCAAAGAGCTTCGCAACGGTGTAACATGCAAGTGGAACCGATCACCTTTCAGAAACTTACTATTTTTAGCCAGTGCTTGCATGCTGGAGATTTTTCTGGGTTTTTCTGGGTTTTTCAAGTTTTTTCGGGCAGTATGACATGCAAAATCATCCAGCAGCTGGACGGTCACTTTTTCGGCCACTTTCTGTTTTCAGCAGGTACCACTTGGACAGCTACTCAGCACTTTGGAGCGGCAAACTGATCGTCATGCAATTGAAATGAGGTCAAACGGAGCTCATCTGAGCAACGTGCAGAAAATTAGGGTTTCGAGCCTGAGAACTAAAAATGAGGAGTCAGACGACAAGGTGCCCTAAAACTGAAGTATCCACTACAATCAGCGTCTTTCAGGGAGTCTGCCGGCTAAATTTGAAGGCAATCGGAGAACTTGCTATTTTTAGTAAGGTGTTCCAGACGCAGGCTATAAATAGAAAATCGATCTCAAGCGCCAGTGCAGACGGGCAAGTTCACCAACAAGGAGCACGCTGCCCAAATTTCAAGTCAAACGGAGGTAGGGAAGTCTCAGAAACGAGCACTTACTATAAATAGTAAGTCACTTCAGAAGCAGCTATAAATAGCGGGCCGACATCAAATCTCAGCAGGTACGAGTCAAACATGTGATAAGGAATCTTTGGCGCAAATTTCAAGACAAACGGAGTTGCAGAAGATGGAAAATCAAGCACTTACTATTTTTAGCAGGCTTGGGCAGAAGAATTGGGTTTTCCTAAATTCAGGGGCAGGACAAGACAACCATGCAAAAGCAGCATCCAGCCACGACCACCACATTTCAGGCATTCAGCACACAAAATTTGAAGGCATTCCGAGCAATTGCTATTTTAGTAAGCTGCTAAAAATAGCAGGTACAGACAGATATCAGGCATCAGTGGCACAAACACATCCCGAGGCTCAGAACAAAGCAATATCGGGCTTTCCGGAGTCAAAAGTCAATCCAAAGCACAAAATTTGAAGAATTTTCTAAAAATAGCAAATTAGGGTTAGCATGATCGAGTCACCCTAAATTTGGCAAAGGGCACAAAATACATCAAGTTTGATAATTTTTCAAATCCGGCACCAAAACTTGCTATAAGAAGCTTGAAGGAGGTTGAAAATTTCTCAAAGTGTGAAATTGGAAGTGTGGCACCCCAAATGCGCCTAGGAGGTTGACAGGGATGAAAATTCACTAAGGCACAAAAACTTGAAGCTTGACCCTCCAAATGCGCCCTTGAGGAAGGAGGTGATAGGAAAATTTTCTAAGTGCTTGAAACTTGAAGCACAAGGGGTTATTAGCGCCCAAGGTAAAGAAGAGTTGATAAATTTCACTAAGTGTTGAAACTTGGAGTAGAAGGGGTGAAATGCGCCCAGCTCTGGAAGAAATTTTCTAAGTTTCAAAAAATTGGAAGTAGAGGGGCCTAAATGCGCCCTAGCTTGGGAGGTGGATAGAAAATTTTACTAAGTGTAAAAAAATGAAAGCTCATGCCTCCATATCCGCCCTTGAAGGAGGAAAGTATGAGAAATTTGCTAAGTCTTTCAAACTGGAAACACCACCTGCCAAATGCGCCTAGGCCTGAAGAGTTCAAAAATTTGCCTAAGTTAAAAACTTGAAGCAGGGTGCCCCAAATGCGCCCTCCATGGATTAGGAATGGAAAAAGTTCTAAGTGCCAAAATTGGATGCTCAGCACATCATTTGCGCCTTAGCTTGAAGAGTTGGAAAATTCCACTAAGTGTCGAAATTGAAAGTTGCACATGTAAAATGCGCCCAAGGATGTTGAAAGTAAAAATTGCCCCTGCCATTTGCACCTATGGTCTAAACTGGATGCTTAACCTAGGATTTGCGCCCACCAAGTTAGATGAATTAAAATTGGAAATTTAACATGCCAGTTGCGCCTCAAATTAGAAGCAAGTGCCCTTGTATGCGCCTTAAAAGTAAAATGGAGTTTAGCATTTTTCTGAGTCACGAAAATTGGAAGCAAGAGGCTTCATTTGCGCCAAGCTTTAAAATATTTCTAAGTCATTTAAAAGTGGAAGCTCTCCCATCTAAATGCGCCTGGACTTGCCTAAAAAAAATAAAAATGCTAAGTGTTTAAACTTGAAGTATGAGGTATCAAATGCGCCCAGGCTAGAGTTGGATTAAAAAATTTCAAGAGTGGCAAATAAAAGCAGGTCCTTCCAAGTGCGCCTTGCTTTAGAGGCTGAAAATGTTTTAAAAAAAATGGAAACTGCCCCTGTGATTTGCGCCCAAGGGAGAAAATTAAAAGAGGACATGGTCATTTGCGCCTAAGGCATAAATTGGAAGCTCAAGCATGGAAATGCGCCCTTGAGCTTAATAGGTAGAAAGATTCTAAGTGCTCGAAATTTGAAGTCAAGGGGTGAATTTGCGCCCAAAGCATGAAAGGGGGAGGATTTTGACTAAGGCGTTGAACATGAAAGTTCACCCATTCATATGCGCCCCGGGTATAACTGAAGGCACACCCCACTAAATGCGCCCTCACTTCAGCAAGAAGAGGACAAATTTTTTTTTAGCAAGTATAAAATGCGTCCAAGCTAAGGTCAAAAGGTCAAAGGCGTTTGAATAAGTCTCATCCTTCATCTTGTGCTAAATGCGCCCAAGACACAGGGGTGGCGTTTGAAATTTTATCCTCTCCCTAGTATGAAATGCGCCCAAGACAAAACAAAGGAGCTCATGGGTCACATGTTGGGCGTGGTAAAGATTATTCCTCCTACACATGCTAAAGGTGCCAAGTAAAGAATGAATGTCGAGTTGAAAAATATGAATGAAGGAGAGTTAAATATGTTGGGCGTAGAAATTTAGAAATATATCCCTCATGAAGTATCAAATGCGCCCAAGACATTAGGTGGTAAATAAAATATTCTCCATGATATGTGCTTTCAGGAAATTTTCTAAGTGAAGTTAATGAAATTTTCTCACCACGGCAAATTGAATGAAGTCGAATAAAATTCCTAAGGCAAAATTTTCAAAATGATTTAAAAATTTTATCTAAGACACAAAATATTTTCTTCCTTAAGAAAATATGCCTAGACGTGAAGGAGATAAAATTTTCCCGAAGCACAGATAAATTGCCAGTGATGAAGTCAGGGAACGCCAGTTGCACAGGTTGATAAAAAAATTCAAGTCAGAGCAACAAAAATATTCACAGGAATGAAGAAATGGATTAAATTTGATGAAAATTATTTTTTTTCTAAGGTCCAAAAATGCAAAAAATTAAATGAACCCGTTCGTTGTGCACCCATGGATTCGACACGTTCTAAAGGAAATTTTCTTCTGGGTATTGGACGTCTGCGATGAGGATTGGATTTTAAAGTCTTCCACACTTTGTCGAGGCCTTCAAAGTGAATATTTTTGATGGGCACCAGGTTGATGAATTTTCCTAAGGGAAAATTTAAAATTTTCTAAGGCAAGGAATAAAATGTATTTTCAAGGTAAAATTTGCCTTGGTGGATGAATTTGAAGGTGATCGCCTAGATGATTTTTTATCATATTCCTGATGAAAGGATTTTTCTCGAGCCTGAGTTAGATGAAATGTCAGAATGAAGAGCGCCGAGCAAAATGCAAGATGGGTTAGGAATTTGGCTAAGGCATGAAGATTTTGAACGCAAAGTTGGCTAGTGAAGACGATGAACCCTTGGAAATCGGAGCGTGAAAATCAGGTAAGTAAAGTGAATTTATATTATGAAGTGTTCTGATGCTCTTCTCTTTGCTTGTTTTGCAGGGAGAATGTCGAGGCCAAACGATGATGACTTAAAGTGATGAAGCAAATAGTCCAAGATGATAAATCAAGAAGGAAGAAAAGTTGCGAAAAAGGGCTAAGTGTTGAGACTTAGTATAACTCAAGTGACAAAGAAGAAGTTGAAGAACAACGTCAAGAAGAAGATCGAGAACAGTGTGAACGCGTCCACAAACGGGAATCTTCTAGAAGATGTGGCCATTAATTGCTCATTTATTGCCCCACTCTCCATTATGGCGGTTTTTAGGGCGAATCTTGTTTAGGGCTGAGGTGGTACAATCTGGGCCATCTAGTCAATTGTAATCTGGGCCGTCCGTTGGACTTGGCCAACTATAAAAGGGGGAGTCCCCCTCATTTGTATCTTAGTAGACAGTAGAGAAGATTAGAGTAGAAGTCGGAGTAGAGAGACAACTAGGTGATAGCTTAGGAGTAACTTAGTATAGATTGATAGTGTAGTTTGAAGAAGAGGGAAAGTTTTCCCTTTGAAAACTTTGTAAGAAATTGTTGTGAACACTCTCTCAAATAAAAGAGTTTTTCATTGATGGTGAATTTCGTCTTTGTTGTGAGTAGCTAGCAAGGTTTCTTCGTCCTTCCGATTCAAATGGTAGCGTAAAATAGTTCTAAGTAGTATAGTTTTCATTCCATGCAAGTAAATGTTAACTGAGGAATGTGGTGTTTGATCTAAGCAACTTCGTCTATCCATACCACTAGTGTATTTGCTGATGGTGAATGCCTTGTGTGGTCAACTGGAATATCATGTACTTAACTTCAATCACAGTTTGAATAATGGTATGCGTCGTTGTGATGGTATCTTTATGTCAAGTGGTGGTTTGAACATCTTTAGTCATCTCCCTTGAAGATTGCACCGACTCCGTGGAAGCTGTCCGATGCGAGGCAAAGCGAAGTTTGGTTGAAATTTGCTGAAGTTGAGCTCCATATCCCGCACTTAGAATAGATTTAGACTCTCTAAACCCTACCCCATTTCAATTCAGTACTTTCTGGTTAAAATAGGAAGCCCGCGCTTCATAGACAAATCTTTCGAGCATTTGAATTCCTTTCTCCGCTGCCGAACAATTCTGTAAGTCCCCTTGAAATACCAGCAAATCACATCGAGCCAAACTGAGCCTATTCGCACTAAAAGAACCTTGGAGTTGAACGCACGAACTTTCTTGCAATCTTAGCGTGCGGAATACTTTGATCAAGAGAGAATAGGGAAGCCGTTGGCAACTTTATTCTGCGTTGGTGCGGTCACGAAAAACACATCAACAGTTGGTAGCCAAAGGGTTTTCACAACAAGAGGGCATTGACTATGAGGAGACTTCTGATCCTACAGCCAAGATGAGTACCATTCAGCTTGTCCTCTCGATAGCAGCCCAGTTTGGATGGAAAGTCCATCAAATGGACATAAAGAGTGCCTTCCTCAATGGTAAGTTGCAGGAAGAAGTTTACATGACGCAACCTTGTGGTTTCAAGGTTGTTGGTAAAGAACATCAGGTATGCAAACTGGTGAAAGCACTCTACGGCCTTAAGTAGGCACCATGGGCTTGGTACATGAAGATTGATCAGTACCTTATTGATCATGACCTTGAGCGAAGTCCTTCTGACTCTAATCTGTATGTCAATTAGACTGGTAATGATATCTTGTTCCTAGTTGTCTACTTTGATGGCTTAATCATCACTGGCAGTTCATATCATCTGATTGAGGAGATCAAACATAATCTCAGTCAATCATTTGACATGACAGATTTGGGACTCCTCCATTATTGCCTTGGTATAGAGGTTTGGTAGTCTATTGGCAGTACCTTCATTTCACAGTCGAAGCATGCCAAGAGCTTGTTGGACAAGTTCCAGATGACAGATTGCAAACTAGCATCTACACCTATGGAGAGAGGGTTGAAGTTATCAGCTCAGTTGGATTCACTTGTGGAGAACGAATCAGAATTCAGGCAACTTGTGGGCAACCTCATCTATCTTGCTGCCACTAGACTTGACCTTAGCTTTGCAGTGAGCTACATCTCTCGCTTCGTGTCAGCCCCTAAAGCTGAACATTGGGTTGTAGTGAAGCGTGTGTTGAGATATGTGAAAGGCATTTCTGACCTTGGCATTTTATATGGGAGGTGCAAAGATCCAAAGTTGATTGGTTATACAAACTTAGATTGGGTAGGTTCTGTTGATGACAAAAAGTCTACTTTAGGGTATGTATTCAGTTTTTGTACAGGTGCAGTTACATGAACTAGCAAGAAGCAGCAGGTAGTGGCTCTCTCCTCGACCGAAGCAGAATATCAAGGAGCTGTTAAAGTAGCTTGTGAGGCAGTTTGGCTTTGAAGGATGCTCTCGAACATGCAAATGTCTCAAGTAGGACCTTCCCTCTTATATTGTGACAATCAGGGGGTGCTGAAACTCGCCAAGAATCCAATCTTCCATGAATGGACAAAGCATGTTGATCTTCATTGTCACTTCATCCGCCAGCTTGTCGAAGATAGATCCATAGCATTGCAGTATGTTCCGATAGAGGATCAGACTGCTGATATTCTCACCAAGTCTTTGTGCTCGGATAAGTTTGTTAGATTTAGGGGGCATCTTGGTGTAGTTGATAGATTAAGCATTAAGGGAGGGTATTAAAATAGTAACTAGCATATGTTAATGCTCAATCACATTCCTTTAATTTAGCTTTGTAACTCGTGTTACTTCTTTTGTTATTTTCTGTTTTGGCTCCAATCACGTCTCCGTGATTGTTGATCGCCTATCATTGTAATCCATATATTCTTTGTTCTATAAATAATATATCATTCGATTATTGTGAAATCCATATGCTCTTGCATTTGTATCACTCATAACATAAGCTTACTATAACTATTTAGCCATAATGAATTTATTACAATAATGATATTGCTGTTGCATAGCATGTTTTCACCAAACCCATGGGATTTTTGATAATATTAATCAAACTCACTGACTTGGAAATTGACAAAACACTTTAATATTTCTTCTTGCCTTTCTAAGATGTATGATAGCTTAAGTAAACAAGGCAGCAGTCATAAATAACATTAGGATTTTGTTTTCAACGAAGTCCACATCATGGATGGGGCCTCCTTAGCTAGCTGCGAATTTCATTGGAAGGTATACGACTCAATATAAATTTTGACTTCACACACTTTCTTTAAACAATATTAAAGCCTTCCAACTCTTTTGCAGCTCCTCCTTAATGCTTCCAAGCCATGCCATCCTCCCAAATTGCCTTTCCTTTGGTGCGCAGGATTTTAAAAACTTCATCAACCCTCCTTTGAAGTTTAAAATGGTATGACACCTTAAATATGAAATGTCTGGCGCTGAATATCCTTATCCATAATCGCAGATAGAAATATTAAAATAAAATTTGTTGTTTGTTGCTGATTAACCTATCTTTGATGCCCATATTTAGCAATCAATTTCCTCAATATTTGTACGGCTTCCATAGGGGTGAAGTACGACCTCATATGTGGTACAAATTCTTAAAATAATTACAGCTTTATAATGTATGGTTTGACTAGATACTCACTAGATACAAATGGAAATTAATAAGATATTAGCAGCCAATTTTATTATTTCAATATTTTACCGTTGCAAATACTGTCTTCACATATCTTTGAAATTTTTCTTTACAAGGACTTCACAAATTTCAATAAACCTCCAAATTGATCAATTTAAGGTCCATGTGAATTCTATAATGAATCCACTAGTAGATGGCATTGGAATTTCATCCAATCCACTAAGCAACCCAAGGGTTTTCGTCCTCAGGTTGGATGAACCTGTTAAACAAGCTCTCCAAATTCTCTCGACGAAATTGTTTCCAAAAGATCCCAATAATTTTTCATTTCACTACCTTTTATTCCTTCACCACCTTTTAATTTTTAATTATATTTTGCTTTTCCAAAAGTGACTTTTTTAATAATTTATCAATACAATTTTATAAGTCACTTTAAGAATAAAACCAATTAATTAAATATAAATTTCCCTAAAGTGTCGTAAGACAATTTAATATTTAGCTAATTAAATTATTTCCTTAAATTTTCCCACCTTAGCTTATGGGAATAAAATAAGCTAGTGGACTCCGCTAGATGATCACTTAGAAAAAGGGAACATTACATCAACCCATTTGCAACATCTTTAAATGAGGGTTTAGATAGGTTTAAACAAGAAATATTGCCAAAATTAAAACACCACAAAAAAACACCAAGGTGGGTACAACCCTAATAGACAAAATCAAGGTTAGGACAACCTTTTTAAGGTCCAAAATTAAACCCATCCAAAATAGACACTTGTAGTTTTGATTGTACATATGTAACTTCATAGAGAAGTCTCATGGAACAATGCTTTAAACTTTATAATATACCAAACAATGCAATGGTTGACATAGCCTTGCTATATTTAAAATCAAAACCTTATCAATGGTACCAATAGATGATGAGTGACAAGCAAGGGAAATATGCTTAGTTGGAAAGAGTTTAGTAGTGATTTAGCAACCCTCTATGAGCAACCATGGAAGGGAAGTGATATTGCCCAACTAACAAATTTGAAAAAATTAAGGTTTGTAGCTGAATATAATGTTGAGCATATGTGATTGACAATTCAGGCTAATGAGGTAACAACTTACAAAGGTTACAACTCTACATTAATGGTCTTAATGACTAAATTAAACATCATGTTTGTTTATCGGAACCTTGTATAGTTAGAAAAGCTATGCAACAAGCATTCATATTAAGCAACAAAAATTCACCACCAAAAGATCCACCCAAGGTCAAAGCGTAGGATGGATGATTAATCCTATTAACAAAAGTGGAGCTAACTTCCTTAACCCAAGACAAATAACTAAGCTCTCTCCTCAACAAGAGTTAGAGAAAAGAGAAAAAGGTCTATGTTGGCATTGTGATAGCAAATGATCTAGGGGTTATAAGTGTGGTAATAATGAGAAGATACTAATGATTATTGAGAATGAGGTTGAAGAGGGAGAAGTAGCCATATAGGATCCAAACATGGAACTATAGCATACAAATTTAGAGGAAGAAATCACTTCTATCTCCCTACATGCATTGAATGACAAAGTGTTCAGTTATATAAAAAAGAGAAACCTGTTCTTGTTGGTTGATATAGGTAGTACACACAACTTTATTGATAGAATATTGGATAATGAGCTCAAGTGTTTTGTGTATGCAATCCCAAACTTCTAGGTCATGATAGTTGATGGGGAACAACTCCCTTGTGTGGTAAATGCCATGATAAAAATTTCAATGGGAGATTATCACCTCGATTCAAAAATGTTTGTTGTCCTGGAGCAGATGTAGTTTTAGGAGTGTAATGGCTTAAAACAATTGGGAATGGTGTCCTTTAATTTTCAAGAATTATTTATGGCTTTTAGTACACATGGGAAAAAACTTAAACTTATAGGGATACAATCACCACCAAGTCAAATTATTATCTCCCATAGGATGGATAAATTATTTAAGAAAGGTTCTTAGAGCATATGGGCACAAATACATTTTGTAGAAGCACAAGATGTAAAACTCAAGATCAATCAAAGATTCAAAAGATCATTCAAGACCATCAACAAGCATTTCAAGAACACAAGGGTCTACCCCCAATCAAAGACCATGATCATGCCATTTAATTAATACCAAGAAACGTTGTTCATCCCAACAAAAGTGCCTACTTATCCCCAATGATTATGCTTAACAAGAAGGATGAGCCATGGAGAATTTGCCCATGCTACAAGGATCTCAACAAAATCACTTGTAAAGTTAAGTTTCATATTCCTATTATTAATGAATTGGTAGATGAATTAAATAATTTAGTTTTCTTTATTAGTCTAGATTTGCATTTAGATTATCATCTTCAACTAAAGGAAGAGTGTTGGCATTTTAATTCGCACCTCTGGAATGCGAATTAGAAACGTACAGCTATGCATAGTAAAACTGCTCTTCGAATTAGGAGGGGAAGCTCCCTCTTTGCTGATGGTGTTCAAGAAAGTAAATTAAATCTAATTTTCCTATCTTTTTGGTTCAGCTAAGAGCACAAGGTTTATAAAACTCAAGCGCCGTAGCTGAGATTTTCTGATGAAGGAATTCAACTACGACTAGCCTACTCTAATGACGTTTCTAATTTGTCAAGTAAATACAGAGCAAGAGAAATAGAAATGAACAAAGTTTGATTCTTTGACAAAATACTTAGATAAACTCTTCCTCCAACATACATCTACTTACTTTCAATGCAAGCTGAAATGGAGATCATATAAGCATAACACAATAAATGGAAATTCGAGACATTATATTAGGGCAAAATAGGCACAAGACTTTATTTCTCAAATCTCAGGAACAAAAGATTACAAAGACACATGCATTGAACAAGAATTTGCAGCTAAAAGAGACTTGCAAACTTGCTCTTACACAAAGTGAACAACTACACAACAACTTGCAGGCAAAAGAGGCTCAACAATTTGTTATCACAAGTACGGTTGAAAATAAATGAGCAAGGCTGCTCTTATTTATAGACAAGCAGAGGAGTAGGGAACCCTAAAATCTCCTTACTTTTACAACTAAGGCTTGCTCAGCAAGCAAGCTATATTTCTAAAACTAAAAGAAGATAACATCTAACCACCTAAGAAAACAAGAAAAATAGGAAATGCCAACTATTACATTTTATCTTCTTTCTCTTCTTCAAAGAGTAGATAAGAATTGAGACGAGAATAGAAAGAAAGCAAAAAGAAAGCTTCTAGATGAAGGCTACTTTAAATCTCGATTACATCTGCCAAAAAGATGGAAACTGTGTTTTTTTCAGGTGCATCAATACTATCAATAGCAAAGTTTTGCTTTTCTAGGATTTCTTCACCATCTGCAATCGATCTCAGAAAATATTCAACCTCATTGGACGCTTTCTCGAACCTTGCTGACATTATGGAAATGTGACTCATCCTTCCACCAATCGAATTATTGCCATCATTGCTACGAACAACATTCTGAAACTGGGCTTGCACTTTGTCAAGTCCAACATAGGAACCATCTTCATGACTATATCGAGAAGGAATCTCCGCAACAAACTCACTTATGAACAAAAGAGCCTCAATCACCCTTTGTCTGTATGCAACAAACTCCTCAGATATCCTCTCATAGGTTCTCACCTTGAAGATGTGACATTCTTTCCACGCAAGGATTTGTCTCTTGTGTTCCCTAGAAACCGTTGAGTCATAAGCTGTATTCAAATCTGCAATGATGATTTCGTGCCTAGGTTTCACTTCTGCCATTGATTGCTCAAATCCTTGAATGCCTTGGCGCAAGTCATGTGCATTGTTCCTTAGCTGAAACATCTATGCCAATATTTCTTTTCCTCTGATGATGAAACCCTCAATCTATTCTTGAGTTTGCTGCCCACATATTACCAACTGCCTCAACTATTGATGATCAGCTGGTGTCTCTAAAACTTGGGGCAGCAACTGAGTAGTTTGCGAAGTGCCATGGACAAGGTTAGAGATGTATAGCCTGAGTTGCCGAATTTCAGCCTTGAGAGCTGCCTTATCTTCTCCATCTTTCAATACTCTTTCTTGAAGAGTTTCAAATGCAACTTTGAACAAGCTAACATCCGCATGCCTGGTGTTCTTGCCAAGATTGGCCTTAACCATTATGAAATCATTGACATCAACTTCATCTTTGTTTCTATCTTTAGGATGCGTAGCAGTCTCCATGATCATCTCACCATCAAGATTTCTCTCAAAGTGAATTTGTTTCTTCGCCTTCTTTTTAGGTGCTTCCTGATAGACATTGTCAAGATCATCAAAATTCAACTGATATGAAGGCCTTCTTCTCTTCCTTCCTAGGGAGCTCTCAAGCCAAGATGTGGTAGTATCTCTACTAACTTCCCTGGGAGGTTCAGTTGCAACTTCTTCATCTTCTTCAATCTCTAGATCAATATGAATTGGTGAAGACCTTGGCAATGGTGTAGAATCATGTGTCAAGGGCACATCTTCCGTTTCTTTATGAGGTACGGACTCTACTGGAGGAGCTTCTGTTTAAACTGTTGGCTGCTCCTATATGACTATACTCGAGAAGTCCAACCTTCTTCTTACATTCTTCGCTGATCTGCTGCCCTTTACACCTTCTTGAGGCTGGCTTATACCCTTCATCTTCGGCTATGCTTTGGAAGAAGAGGGAAGTGATGACTGTCTTCTTGGCAGCTCTGCTGCTGGAATGGATTTATTTCTCTTGAGGACCAAGAAAGTCTTGCTGTACTCAATGACTTGGCGCGTCCTTTCTTCCACTGAGATATTTTCCTTGTTGGCCTAGTTGACTTGTGGAAGAGGTTGTTGCTCGATTTTCTTTTGAGTGTACATTGGGAGTACATCTCCATCATCATTTGAAAGTCCTTCGATATCCTCTGACAAACAATCTTTCATTTGATGGAGAGTGAGTCTGCTGTAACTACGCCTCCGTACCTCGAACTCATCTCTGTAGTTGGCCCAAAAATCTTCAAGCGCAGGCACATGAGCATAGTTCTTCTCAAGTCGGGCTGCAAAGACGCCATGAGGGTCATATGATTGTCTCTCGCTGTAAGGCTTGAGACCAAGTTTAGCTAACTCATCACCCATGGATTTGGCATCTGCTGCTGATCTGCATGTGTAAATTCCCAGCTGAAATAGAAAACTGAAGGCGGGCTTCTTTCTATTTCGCAAGACAGTGTGGACATCATGTGCTTGCCTTAGGAATTCCATGAAATCTTCATCTGATGGGTACCTTGGCAACATGAGTGGAGCACTAGAGTAGCCATAGACTCGGATGTAGGTGAAGGTAGGAAATTGTATAAACCAATCTGCCCACTCTACCATTGCTGCCCTGGCAGTTGATGAAATACAGACATGCAACTCATTATCTAGGTCTCGCACTGTATACATCAGGAAAGCCTCGTTTACCCTCTTGTAATGATGTGATGACTCTATGAACTCTAGTTGAGGGTAATAGTTGTAGATATGTTGTACATTCAGAGACCCCACAGTGTTCAAACCTTTGAATTTGCCTTGGAAGGCCACTAGGTAGACAAGGTAGGAGACCATGTGGAACTCGTGAATCTGGAAGTATTTAGTTATCTGCTGATGGAGGCTATCATTGATTAAGGTTGACCAATCATAGAATTATGTCTTCTTCATCAGATGAGGTATAACATAGAACATCCAAGTTTGAAACTTTGTAGCATCCTCTTGACCGGTGATCCTGTTGAGCAAGGTGATCATTATAGCTATTTCATCTTTGAATTCCCCTCGCCTGACATTCTTTGGCAGAGACTTATGTTTTTCTTTCATCCACTTCAATGCAATCTTCTTGCTGTACTTCTCCTTATGCATGTCCCATACTCTTTCACATTCTTCTTTGGAGATAGTCACACTTTTAGGCTAACGTGGAATTGAGAAACATTTTTCAATCATATCTGGCTTCAAGCTGCAAAGCACTCTTCCATCTACTGACTGAATCTCCTGAGTTTTCGGATTGTAATGCTTGATGCAAGCAATTACGAATTCCAAATTCTGCACTAAAATAGGAATGGACGCTGCTGCAAGTAGTCCGGATTGACCAAGGTTCCTGACTGCAATGTTGCCTGCATTCTCCAATGGTTGTAAATTGAACTCTGGCTTAATGTGGTGCAAGTTAGTCTTAGTTGTTTTGATGAAGTCGTGATAGAGCTGATTTGGTCTTGTACTCGAGGGGAGTGTACTCCATACTAAAAACCTTGAAGAATGACTGTAAACTCGCCTATATTCAGACAAGTTTTGAGCAACTTTGTAAATTTAGCTTGCTGGTTTTTCTTCTTCAAACAGTCAAAATTTTCAAATTTTTTCTAAGATATGGGTTTCGCTCAAAATTTCGTTACAAGAAGACCTAGATTGCCCGTTTTTGGAAATTTTGAGTGTAGACTAAAAAAGCAACAAACCCTAATTTCTTCAGATTTTCATGAAAAAAGCTGGCACCTGGGTTTTGTTCAGAAGAACATTTTGGATGAACCCAGTTGATCAGATGTTGAAAATACTGAAGGCTGATTGAAAAAGCAACAAACCCTAGAATCTGAAATTTTTCACAAAAAAACTAGCATCTAGGTTTTGTTCAGAAGTTCATTTTGAAAGGACCCAGATGATCAAATCTTGAAGGTTTTGATGATTTCATGGACATGCAAGGAAAAAGCAGCTGTTGCAACTTGAAAAAATTTCTTCAAAAATTGTTCAGAATGATTAGCTGAGATGACCCATATCACTGAAAATTGAAAACCTTAACCATCTTCAAAGATTTGATGTTTTGGATGAAAAAAAAATGAAAAAACAAGCTCCTATGTTGCTGGTCTGAAAATTGATGAACTTTTGAAAAATCAGCAGGCAATGGCTCTCAAATCTTGCAAAGAAAAACTTCTGTTTGCTGCTCCTCTTCTCTCCCTTGGATGCTACTTGCAAGAATGATGAAAAATGAATGGCAAAGGCATCTTAAATAAGTTTTGGGCTTGAGAAAATCTGCTTTCATTTTGCTTTCACTCCATGCAAACCCTAGCTTGAGCTTGTGCATTGAATGTGGATGTTTTATTTCATTCATGAAATTTTGAAATTTTGAAAATTTGGCTAAGGCATGGCAACTTGGGCGCCCTTCTTGGCTGGAGGCGCCTACCTCTTCCAGATTGTCATTTTTCTGAGAATTTCAACTTTTCCTTGATTTCGGACCGTAGTTTGATTTTGATTTCCCGCTTCCGGATTGATCCAACGGACGAGCTGAATGATTCATCGCGGAGCCTGATCGAACCTAACGAGATTATCTTGGAGGCAACCTTGGCTAAAAACTTCGTTTTGACCTTCAAAATCATGGGCACCCTTCTCCTTCTAGGGCGCCTATCTTTCCCAGAGTTAGCCATTTTTCAGTTCTCCAAGTTTTGCTTGTTTCCCTTTGATCTTTTGATTAATCCTTGATTTCGGTAGGTAGATTGATCTAGTCGGCTGACCGTCTGGTTCACTGGATAGCTGAGAAGATTCTGGAGGGGGTTTCTTGGGAGTGATGTCTCCTGATAGCTGCATCTCGGGGGTCAAAAACCTTGGGCGCCCTTGGCTAGTTGGGGCGTCCAACTTCACTAGAGTTAGAATTTATTTTGTGTTTTTCACCTTGCTTTTGACGTTTGATGTTCTGCTCATGTTTTTTTTCCCTGTTCAGCCTTAGATATCTGATGGCTACCAACTCTGATTGACGTGCTGATGGTTTCGTTGGAAAGCTTGATCAACTCTGAGGAAGTCATCCTGGAGGCTTCATTTGCAAATTCATCAGTTTAGGCCCTCAAAAGTTTGGGTGCCTATCTCCTTCATGTTAGTGTTTGTAGCTTAGGGAGATATTTTTCTCCTAAGTAAAAATTAAGATAATTATCAAGGCAAGTCGGCCTTGTTTACAAATGATATTTTATATTTATTATTTAAATCAGAGAGGCCGACCTAGATGAAAGGTTGCCTAGTTTGGTATATATACAAGGTGGTGTTCATTCATTCAAATCATCAATTCAATAGCTTCAAGTTCGCACCTTAGTAGCAGATCGAACTAATCAAGGAGGATCATATTCTTTTGTATCTTTGCATCAAGGAGTGATGCTATTATTCATTGTAATAATTCAGCCTTGAGTAAGGCTAGACTTGTAATCAAATTTCTGCTCTTATTCATTCAATATATTGGAGATATATTTTGTTGGGTTTTTCTCCCTCAAGTAGGAGGGTTTTCCCAGGGTAAAAGTGTTGTGTTTATTGTTCATGTGTTGCATTTTCTGCTTTTTGTTAAATCTGATCCTAAAACTAACATGGCATTAGAGCGGGTTTAAGACAAGTCCTGATCAGATTTGTGTAAGCAGTAGAAGTCAGCATCCTTGGAGATATTCGCCTCCCTCTCACCCATCCAGACAAATTAACAAGAAGCAATTGTATTGACAGGTTTAAGGAAATTGTAGCTCTCATAAAGCAGAATCGGAAAATTGAGGCTGGCCGTTAATTCATATGAGTATTGTTTAAACTCCTGGAGCCGTAGTCTCATGTGAAGTCTGCCAATGGTGTATCGGGTCTTCCAGAATTTCCTGTCGACACTTTCCTTGAGAAGTAGATACCCAAAGCTTGCGATTGGGAATAATTTTTTGAAAAGTCTCAACTAAGAAGATTATGGAATGAATGAAGCTAGGTGTCATGAAGTATCAGGCGTCTCTCTTTTGAGATCATGTTTTTTGCAAGCTGCCGCCAAACTTCAATTTTATGTATGATCTCCTTAGTTTGTCGTGTTCTTGTGGCTAACAAGGAGTAATCGCATTGTGATAACGAGGGGCATTTGATATTTTGAAAATAATATTTGTAGTAACTCTTATTGTGAGTTGGGCTTTCTCATATACATGGTTCAATAAAGAATTTAGTTGATATACATGTTCCTAAGGATCCGTAATGATTTTGAAGAAATGTAGTTCTGGTACCAAATCATGCTTTGGTTTGCCGTCTCTTTCAAATGGAGAAACATGGTTTTAATTAAGGAGTCGAAGGAAACATATCAACTTAAAGTATAATAGTCGGGTCTGAGTATTCATGGTCATCGTGGAAAATCGGGAAGCTGTGACTATAGTGCCATACAAGTGTTGCAGTATTTTATTTGGTGTAATTTTAGTTATCCATCTGTAGCTTATTTAGAAGACTGCATTATCAGATTGTTTAATTCTAGGTTGTGTTGATGTCGGTTTTTGAAGACGCCATTCTTGGCTCGGGTTGCAGTTTTGATATGAATTTAATTTTTGACAGCTACAGGAAAGACCAAGTCGTGGTATGGGGGGTGGATATTTAGGTGGCAGTGGCTCATCTTATTATTAAACTGTATGTGTGATCATGAGGCTGCCATAGGATGAATTAGTTTCAGGTTCTAAGAGACATAACTTAAACTTTTAAAGGAAACATCGTTTGAATTAGATGCTTGAGAAGAAGCTCTTGTTGCATAAGGTGATATAGTTGTTGGGAGGAGAAAAATGGCTACAACTGAATCAACAGAGATAAGTATTTTTTTTTTTAATGTTCATGAATTTTTATGTAGTTATTAATTCATGCTATAACATTGGGATAGTGAATCATGTATGCTTCTAGCATTGGTATTTCTCTTCGGGATAGTTTAGTTCTATTAACTATTATTAAACTCTCTAAAATTCTTTCAGGACGGACCGAGAAGCATAAGAGATTGCATTCAAGGGAGGAAGAGCTTGATGCATCCTATGAGGAAGTCACGCAGGCTGAAGAATGGAGACATAGCTTGCAGCCATGGGATTGAGTTGGTGGCTGGAGACATCTCTTGAAGAGGAAGAACCCATACAGATTGTCATTGCGATTAGTTTCTTCGAAGAGGAGGAAATAACATTCAGAGGGAGTTTGAGAAACCAACAGAGGCAACCTTGGACGAGGAGGTCAGGAGGTTGATGCAAGTACTTGGAGCTTTAGAGGGAGTCACATCATCATGAAGATCTGCTGTTAGTGTATATTTCTCTGTGACGGAGAAGTATGAGGTGAAAGCCCTTGTTAGTGTATATTTCTCTGTGACGAAGAAGTATGAGGTGAAAGCCCTTGTTAGTGTATATTTCTCTGTGACGGAGAAGTATGAGGTGAAAGCCCTTGTTAGTGTATATTTCTTGTGACGGAGAAGTATGAGGTGAAAGCCCTTGTAGTGTATATTTTTTTGAGACGGAGAAATATGAGGTGAAAGCCCTTGTAGTGTATATTTCTCTGAGACGGAGAAATATGAGGTGCGAGCCCTTGTTCATCTCTGAGACTGAGATGAGACGTCATGTTGAGAGACTCCATGACGACATCACGTTGAGAGACTCTATGATGAACCCTTTGTACTTGTGTTTTTTTTTCACACATGGGAGTAGCCATGGTGGACGTCATGTTGAGAGACTCCATAACGACATCACGTTGAGAGACTCCGTGATGGGCACTTGTGCGTGTGTTTCTTTCCACACATGGGAGTAGCCATGGAGAGACTCCATGACGACATCACGTTGAGAGACTCCGTGATGAACCTTTGTGCTTTCCACAAATGGGTGTAGCCATTGTGGGCGTCATGTTGAGAGACTCCTTGACGTAGATATTTGAAAAATACCTCCCTAGCTAAGAGGGAGTGTTAGTGTTTGTAGCTTAGGGAGGTATTTTTCTCCTAAGTAAAAATTAAGATAATTATCAAGGCAGGTCGGCCTTGTTAACAAATGATATTTTATATTTATTATTTAAATCAAAGAGGCCGACCTAGATGAAAGGTTGCCTAGTTTGGTATATATACAAGGTGGTGTTCATTCATTCAAATCATCAATTCAATAACTTCAAGTTTGCACCTTAGTAGCAGATCGAACTAATCAAGGAGGATCATATTCTTTTGTATCTTTGCATCAAGGAGTGATGCTATTATTCATTGTAATAATTCAGCCTTGAGTAAGGCCAGACTTGTAAGCAAACTTCTGCTCTTATTCATTCAATATATTGGAGATACATTTTGTTGGGTTTTTCTCCCTCGAGTAGGAGGGTTTTCCGAGGGTAAAAGTGTTGTGTTTATTGTTCATGTGTTGCATTTTCTGCTTTATGTTAAATCCTAAAACTAACACTTCAGGGGCGCCCATTTCCTCTAGACTTAGCCAATTTTCACTTGATTTTCATTCTTCAAATTTGAACCTTCATTTTATACCTTCAGCTTGATCTAGATTTTCCGGTGATTGATGATTTTGATGATCTGACGAAGACATCCACTACGAAGCTGACAAGATCCTAAAGAGATTGAGCACATCTGCAAACCCTAATTACTGAGTTTGAGCTTTCAAAAGGCTGGGCACCCCTGGGCACTTGGGGCGCCCAAAGTTCCCAGACTTAGATTATTTTTTGACATTTTCATGGTTTGCATTCTATCTTTTGGTTGAGACCTCCCCAGTTGATCTTGAATTCCAAATGACTTGTTGATCTGATGATTGCGCTATAGGACTCACTACAGAGCTGGGAAGAATCTGAACAACCTTTCCTGGGAGCATGAACCTTGATTTCATCAATTGATGCCCTGAAAAGTTGGGTGCTTATCTCCTCCTGGGGCGCCCATGGCTTCCAAACTTAGTTTTTATTTTGCAATTTTCACCTTTCTCCTTCGTTCCACGTGCTCGTTCATCATCTCATCTTCTGTTCAGTGCTTGAATGTTGAATCTGATACCTGGCAGTTGACTGGCCTCCATTGACGACTTCAAAGTTCCCAAAATGCTTTCTAAACTTGAAAAAGCAAAATAGACCCACTAGGGTAGAACTGATTGTTTCGTGATTTTGACTGCACTAGCTTGATGAGGAAGTATTTTTGACCAATCAAAATTAGTTTGAACCCTAACAACCAAACTTTCTATTTTTAAAAAATTTTGCCACCATCTGTTTCGAAAGAAACCCAAAAAAAGTTATTATTTTTAGAAAATTTCTAAAAATAGCATTTTTCCTAAAAAGTAGGGCTGAAAAACTGAGATCTAGGTTTTGTAGATTTGGTCACTCTGAGCGGACCCAGATCATCATATTTTGAAAATCACAAGTTTTTTCCCCTCATGCAAGACGTACAAACCCCAATTTTGACAAGACTTTTACTCATTTCTTCAAAATGCCTAAGTGTAGCGAAAATTTTAATTTGGGGTACAATAAAGAGGATATGAATAAGATTACATTTAAAATACACGAGGGCCATTATAAATTCTTAGTTGTCATTTGGTGTCACTAACTTTTCAAAGCTTCATAAATTCGGTGTTCCACCCATTTTTTTGAAAATTAGTGTTGGTATTTTTTTATGACATTTTCATCTATAATAAAACATGGAAATATTAACAATTCATAGAAATGATTCTACAGTTACTAAGCATTGAGGGAAATTCTTTTTTGAAGGGGATGGGAATGTTATGATACTAATTTTCTCTATTCCTAAGTATAATAAGGATAAGCACTTGTGGCATGCTTAACCTGAATAGTTTCATAATTTCATTCATTTATTAGTTTTAGTTATTCCTTAAGATGACTTGGTTAGGATGAAGGTGCGTGTCCCTACATAGTTATTGAAGAGCACACAGGAAATATTGAGAGGGGGGGGGGCGCGTGAATCAGTATTTCAGTCCTTTTAAAACTTTTAACCAAATTAATTAGGAAAATCAGAAATCAGATTATAAAGAGCATCAAAAAACACCATAAATAACACGAACACCAGGATTACGTGAAAAACCCTTTTGGGTAAAAACCCACGGGAAAATATTGCTTTTATTAATCTCCAAAGGGCACCAACCCTGATTACAATTAGTGAGCACCAACCCACTGGAAGCACCAACTTCCACGAAGCACCAACTTCGATTTGATTTAGTGAGCACCAACCCACCGAGAGCGCCAACCCTCCTTTGAAGCACCAACTCCGAATACACCAAAGCACCAACTTCAGTGGCTGAAGCACCAACTCCAGACTTCGAATGCAAATCTGCAAAGCACTGATTCAAGCAATGCCTTCACATGAACTGTGAGGCTCTCAAACTCATACACACTGTCCGAAATCAATCTCTGATTCACAACACCTTTGAAAGCATATTATACTCAGAAGATATTTGATAACATATTGACTCCACAATATGTAGACCACTCAATAGGATAGAAACGATATTAAGAACATCAATATTATTCACCTCTAGCATAGACAATTGCACTTTTCTCAACACCTTCACTATACCCCTCTAGCACTTCATAGAGACGTGCAGGGTTAACTTGGCTTCAACACAGAACAACATTTTAAAGAGATGTTCATCATATTACCAGAACTGCACTAAAAGTCCACTTCCAAATCTTTAGCACAATCGATTCAGATATGATAGCATCACATCGAGCTCAACTATATAACGGTGGTATATTTATGCTCTGTTTCAAAAGCTCCTAAAATCCTTGTCTTTCCTCGCCGCACTCTTGCCACAACACACAACCTTTGAACATGTCTTTTATTCTTCATTTCACCACACTCCTGCTACAACACACAGCCTCTGAAGCAACACAACTTCCTTAACCAAAGCAACCCCTTTCTAATTCAGCCATCAATGTCGATCATATACTCAACACAAGAATGATATCTTCTAAAACCATTGAGCTCTATATTAATAGTCACTACCTCAACATACAACACCGACGAATGTATATCTTTATATGATAGCAAAGGTGTCCATTTTTATCATACTCACCAACAGATACTACCTCTGCACCATTATCATCGAGACGTTTTTATCAGAGAGTAAAATAATATTCAAACAAGGCTCGACATCTTCCACTCCCAACCCATAATCATTCAACAGAAAATCTTCACATAGTCAAATATCCAATAACAGAAGAAAACGTCAGGAAATATTTGCTCTAATTAAAATCTTTAGAGAGCGAAATAGAATCAACCAAAGTCAGAGATAATAAAATCTTTAGAGAGCAAAATAGACTTAGCTGCCCTGTACCCACAAATATATCAAAGAACTGATGATAAATAAAGCCCTTCAACAAAAGGAGCCAACACATCAGTAAATAAAGTCACCTCAAATCAAATTTCATAAAGAATCTTCAAAAGATGTTAGTTTTTAAAGTCAATTTAATCAAGTTGAAGCTGCCCAGGTAACGGAATAAAGAGAAACCATCGACCTCAAAATAATATCGAGCTCCTGACAAAGAAAATGCCTTTTTCAACACACTAGACCACCAAAAAAAAAGTCGCCTCCAACATATGATTATGACCAAAAATGATAAATACAATAAACAAAGACCAAAAGTTGAATTCAATGCAGCCCCAATATAGAAAGGCCTATATTAAAGATATCAACGCCAAATAGATGCTGCCAGGTGAATAAATACGACTGTATTTTCTTCATTTAGACGCCCCAGTATCACCAAATATACTATCTTGCTGCCCATAAACAAAACGTCATCTTTAGAAATATAAAAGCCATAAGTAACACGACTCTAGGTGCTAGAGCCGTCACAAAAAATAAAGTAGCTGCCACTAAAATAAAGACACGACTCCTGAAATTAAATCTCCATCAAGGAATATCGCCCAACATTCAAAATAGACTCCACTTATCCACTATCTCCAATACTTTTAAGTAACAATGGAGCTCATAAAAAAAACGTCAACATATAGGCTGCTACAAGCTTAAACTACTGCTCATAAAAAAAACGTCAGACTTGAGCACACTCCATTCACACGTCCCTGCTAAGCAAAATGAAGGCCATCAAATATCACCACTCAGCCAAAAATCGATATGCTAAATTTAGCCGCACTTCATCCAGAAAACTAATACCATAAAAGAACCTGACGCTGCCAATGAAAATTTGACTCCAAAAGAAAATGATTTTCATTTACTAAAAGCCGTCCAATAAATAAATCACACCATGAACTTGCTGAAATCAAATATTATTGCTGTGTATATACAAGCCGTCCTTAACAGCTGTAGCCGTCTCAAGAGAAGATTCTATGGGTCAAATGACAGAAGCCACCACTATAGAAATAAATCGTGCCTTTCAAATATGAAACGGGTTCACAAAAGAACAAACCGCCTTGAATAAATTTTTTTTTGAAGACGTCCTTAAAAATTTCTGAAGTCAACTTTAAATAGAAGAGCCAATGTCTGAAATAGAGGAAATTACGAAACACAACTTATTTGATAAAGAAATAAGGAATCCACCACATATTACTGGCAAATACATAGAGTCGCCAGCACACTAAAGACAGAAGCACACGTATCAAATATAAATTTAGCCGCTTCACACTTCTCATAATGTATACAAATGTTTAGAACAGCTGTCACATATTAAAATTGCCCAAAAATAATTTAATTTAAAAACATAGGCTTCAAAAGTCCACTTCCTCAATAAAGTCATCGCTTCATAAGATGAGGACATCACAAAAAGGCAAAGATATTACTCAAAAAGAATTCGAGCCGCCAAAAGAAGATGATATGGCAAGACTTTTCAACCAAGCTGACTTGGCACATAATCTGTCAGCTGATGTGGCACTAATGCTGATAAGTAGGCTAGCAAGCATCATATGCAAGCACCCAACTAGCTGAAGCAGACACACACACTGCTCAAGCAAACACCCAGGTAGGTCAAGCAGGTCAAGCACATAAGCACACAGCTCAACCTTGACATCAATGAAAAACTTATTCCAACAGTTATGCATATAAATAAGGAAGAGAGAGACTCTCTTGAACCATCATAACTTCAAATTACTAAATTCATATATTATTTTTCTGATTATTGGAGGTCACCCTCTCGAAGTGGTCTGCTATTTTGTTGATTTTTGCATTTATTTCAAAGAAATATTATAGTACACTACTATGGCTAACGCACCAGAAACATTGACATAAGAAACTGTAGGGGGCAAGGGGTCTAGAGGTTTCATGTGAGAAAAAGTTATATCAGTATATTTGTAAAGCAAGTTTAAAAGCCTAATCAAACAAACTTTAAAAGTGAACTCAAAATTCTACAATTATAAATAGTGCCCCAATTTTGTATTTATGATTTCAAGAAAATTGAAGTGAACTCTGCAGTCTGACTGAAACTTGTAAACCATAGCCAAATACCATAGCTCTCATTTATCAAGATTCATGTTCAATAACTATCACTGACAATAAATATTCAAAGCAATACAAAGATAAAAATATCATGAAAATATACGGATTATAATAGAAACTTCATTGTCTATGTCCTATGATAAAAAAAGAGAAATTAGCATGCCTCCTAATAGATATCCTGAAAATACTGTTGGGCATGTTAAATTTTAATGATCAGATTAATGCATAGAAAATTAATTCAAATCAGATGCAATAACACATCAGATACCCTGGGAAAACCCTCCTCTTGAGGGAGAAAAACCCAGCAACAATATATCACTTATATATTGAATTGTCACAAAAATGATCTCCTTACAAGAGGCCGATATGCAGGCCCAAAAACATGCACCCAAGAGTGATGCAACACAGAACTATAATGCTGATAGAACTCAGCCTCAAACAATGAACTCTCCTACAGAATTCGCTTTCACTTCTAGATGATTCGCACTTAGACTTCAATGAATGGTATCGAACTGAACTTGAATATTGATGTAAACAATGAGAATGCCATTGAATATATATACAAACTAGAGGAGAGGACGTGACTCTTCAAGGCACCATGTTGGCCAGAATTGCATCTTAACAAGAACTCTCTCTTGAAATTTGTGCCTTTTTGTATCAAGGTCGGCCTTGATAGAAAATCGTGTCTCTTCATTATATAATTGTTTGCTTTACAAATAGATGTGTCTTTACAAAATCGAGCCTCTTGAGTCTTAATAAATTAAATAGCCTGGGGCTATTATTTAATTTATTGTAAATAAGGAGATCGCTGGAAGAATACTTCTGACGCTGTGTAATGTCCCCATTTTGGCCCTACGCTCTTCATTTGGATTTAGCCTATTTCCGGAAATCCGTAGGCTAAGCTGAGGCGGAAAATTAGGGTTTCCTCTTTCAGATACTACTCAGTTGGCATTCAAAGGATGTTGTGTAGACTTACTATTTATAGCAGTTTGCTATTTTTAGCAAGTCTATCTTTTGGCAGTATCTGTCTAGCAGCAATTCAATCCTTTGCAGTTCAGTGTTTAGTTTGGCTTTCTATTGTTTTGATGTAAATTTACTATTTATGGCAGTTGGCTATTTATAGTAAGTCTAAATTTGGCAGTAGCATCATCAGCAATTCAGCTCAAGTCATCTTGCTAACCTTTAGTTTCAGTTTGGCTTTGGTTATCTCAATGGATTAAGTTTATACTTAGTCAATTTTATGTTACTCAGTTGTACCCCACGCCTAGGAGTGATAACTTAATGTTGTTTTAAAGAGGGGACATTATGGGGTCAATTGTGCATTTAATGATTTATTACTATGTAGCCGGTTCGCCTGGTTCTGGGTTGGGTCCTGGTTCGGGTTCGCATTGGGTTCGGGTCCTGGTCCGGTCCCTTTGTGGGTTCGACCAGGGTCCTTGTATTTGAGGCCTGGTTCGCCGGTGAAGAACCCGGGCGAACCCGAGCAGAACCCGGGAGAACCCAAGGCGAACCCAAGGAGAACCCGCGCGTTTGGGCGACCAAAAAGTGTTTCTTTTTGTATTTTTTTAATAATTCCTTCAGTTTGACTTTGACCCACGCCCAAGGGAGCCCTAAAAGTGACCTCTAAAACAAATTAAACACCTAAACTATCTCATTTTCATTCATTTGTTTTGCAAACAGGCATTTTCATTCCAAGAGGCTGAGTTCTTATTTTAACTTGTTGGATTGACAAAAGGAGTTGAATATTGATCGTTGAAGCTTCTACAAACAATTGCATTGCCATTCCTACAAATTTGCAAGTGTTCATTGGCTGCCACAAAGATTGTTGAAGAATATTTTTGCAAAGAGGTAAGTTTTTCTCATTTTTTTTGAGTTTTTTCATTCTTTTTTTTGTTTTACAAACAAAAACTTTGTTTTTCTTCTTTTTTTTTCTATTCTTCTATGAATAATGAATGTATGCATTGTGCAAGATTCAAAAGAGCTAGGTTTTAAAAAAATTTAAAATTATTATATTTTGTTTTCATTCAAATTTTGAATGTGTTGTTTGCAAAACAAATTGCCATAGGAATCACAATGTCAATGGGTTCTACCTCCGGCTCCGTAGCTATACCAAACCCAAAGTTCAAAACAAGTGCAAACTCTCCTCTACGGCAGTATGTTGAAATGATAAGACAGATTCCAGGTGGTGGTGGTTATGTTTGGAAATGCAATGGGTGTGAAGTTACATATTCTACTTCATACCATAGGGTGAAAGCAAATTTGTGTGGCATAAGTGGAAAAGGCATCTCACCTTGCCCTGGAAAGAAAGATGCCCCTATTCAACCTGAGACAGTTGCAAAATACATTATGGAGCAAGAAGCAGCAGATCAACGGGGAGCCCAAAAAGGAAATCACCCTTTGTTAAAAAAAAAATCAAAGGGAATGCAGCCCCCATCTAATCCCAATCCCAATATTGTGGTAGAAGACCACCCATTTATGGCCATTCCAAATCTTCAAGCTCAAAGTGCACAACCTTTTGCAAACAAGAGAGCAAAGGGACCTTTGGAAGTTGCATTTCAAAATGAGAGTAGAGCCCTTGCCGACCAATGTGTAGCAAGATGCATATATGCCAATGGATTATCTTTTAATGTTGTTTGTTCTCCATATTGGAAAGAGATGTTGAGAGCGGTTAATGAAGCTCCAAAAGGGTACAAGGGCCCGGGTTATGAGAAGGTGCGTAGCACTTTATTGGAAAAGGAGGTTGAGTTGGTTGAAGATGCATTGAAGCCTATAAGAGATTCATGGGTTGAGATAGGTGTGTCCATTGTTTCAGATGGTTGGAAGGACTCAAAAAATCGGCCTTTGATCAATGTCATAGCGGTGTCCCCTAAAGGGGCAATGTTTTTGAAAGTCGTGGATTGTGAGGGGCAAGTAAAAGATGGGCAATTTATTGCTAATATTCTTATTGCAGCCATTGAGCAAGTGGGAGCCCGCAACGTTGTTCAAGTTGTAACGGACAACGCGAAGAATTGTAGAGCTGCAGGGTTGTTGGTTGAGGAAAGATATTCACATATCTTTTGGACACCTTGTGCGGTCCATTCACTCAATCTTATGCTGCAAAAGATTGGGAATAAAATTGAATGGATCAAACAATTGTATACTGAGGCTGAGGACATTCAGATGTTCGTCACCAACCACCACTTGTCTCAAGGGATCTTTAGAACATTTTCAAAATTGGAGCTATTGAAGGTAAGAGAAGTAATATTTACATTTGTCATTTTCTGATTTTCATAATTTGATTGTGCAATCTAATTTAAATTCTTCTTTAAAGTTTATTTTTAAATTTTAATTATTGTTTTTAATTTGCAATAGGTTGCAGAAACCCGCTTTGCCTCTAATACAATCATCTTGAGACGACTTGTGAAAGTTAGGCAAGCACTTTCTAGCATGGCGATTAGCACCAATTGGTCTATATGGAGGCAAAGCAGCACTGAAAGAGCAACAAGAATTAGGAGCATGATATTAGATGACTCATGGTGGGATCGTGTGGAGTATCTCCTTAGCTTCACCGAGCCCATTTTGAGTATGATTCGCTATATTGACATGGACAAGCCATGCATTGGACAAATATATGATGGTAGAGACTCAATGCTTTAGAAGATCAAGTGCACCATAAATGCAAGAGAGCAAGACCCTGAAAGACTTTCTTCAAACAAGTGCATACAATTGTTGAAGAAAGATGGAACAAAATGACAAGTCCATTACACCTTCTTGCCCTTGCATTGACTCCAAAATACTACAGCTCTCAGCTTCTTTCACAACTAGGAAGGCTTCCTCCATATAGAGATTTAGAAGTGGCTGAAGGGTACAAGGCAACATTTGTGAGACTCTTCCCTGATCAAGATTTGCGAAGTGTAGTCACGGATGAGTTCACTGATTTTGTGCACTCAAATCATCTAGATGTTGATGCCTCCCGTGATAGGTTCTTAAAGGATGCTCATTCTTGGTGGTACTTCCATGGACAATACTTCCAAAATTTGCAGCCCCTTGCAATCAAAATTTTATCACAAGTAAGTTTAATAAATTTTCATATTTTAGTTTTAAAAGTTTCATAATTCCATTTATAAATTTTTAATTGTTTACTTTGTCTTCATAGGTTGCTAGTTCATCCGCATCTGAGAGGAATTGGAGCACATATTCTTTCATCCACTCAGTAAAGCGCAATAAATTGTTGTCAAAAAAAGCGGAGAACTTAGTATATGTGCATTCCAACTTGCGTTTCCTTTCACACAAACAACCTAACTACAAGGAAGGGGAGACGAAGTTGTGGGATATAGTGCCAGAGGATACTGACTTGGATGCTTGCAGTTCCCAACATATTGCATATGAGGAGTCGGATATCCAACAGGAGCATGGGCACAATAGTAGTGCTAGTGATGGTGCCATTGGCACTACTTGTGATTCATCTAGTCTTCCTACTTCATCTAATATCAATGTTGACATTGATATGGATGATTTAGAGAATCCATATGATGATTAAAACTTTAAAAGTGTTGTAATATTGAACTTGAAGTTTGAACAATGAATATTTATCATGCATGTTTTAAATGACATTCAAGTTTATGGTGGTTTTGTTGTTTATATGATGTTATCAGTTATGTGATATTCTAATCCTAATTCATGCTTCTAGGCTGCATATATATATATATATATTTTTTTTTTTACATGTTTTTGTAATTTGTACTAACAAACCCAAGACGAACTGAACCCACCCCCCAAAAAATTTTGCCGAACCAGCGAACCGAACCCGCGAACCTGAACCCGAACCCGAACCCGAACCGGCTACTTAGATTTATTAAATGCTTTATTATTGCATTATTAAGTTGGACACCTAAAGCAGGTTGAATAAAGTTTTATTATTTCAAAAAGTAAAATGCTTAAAGGTGGCGTCCCTCTTGGAAGTTGAAGTGATTCAACTTCTTAGAATTTGAAGTGATTCAGTTTCCAATTGAAACTTAATTATTGCTGTTGTTTGAAGAGCTGATTATTTTTTTGGAAATATTGTAAAGTTATGCTGCTGGTTTGAAATCCAGAATCGGGCTAAGGGAAAGCTTAGCAATTTGTCTCCATTCTTCGGGCCTGAAATTATGGTTCCCTAGATGGTGGATTGAGAGTGTGCTTCATTCAGAAGTGCACATTGAGCTTCATTGTTGAAGAATTTGAAGTATTTTTCAGTTTTTGAGCTTGCTGGTTCATTCATGGCTGAAGGTGATTTTCATTAACAGCTCTTTGTACGATTTTAATATGCTTCTGGGTATTGAAGATATGGATTCCTAGCACATGGGCGCCCCTTCCCATAGAAGATCAAAATTTATTTCAAAGTATTTATTTTTATTCTTGCAAAATTGCCCTTGCTAAGGGCCGTACCATGTTGGGAGCATTGGGAATTGTGCAAGTAAATTAATGGTTGCTTTTTGAAGATGTTTCATCATCATGACATGGGCGCCTATCCTCCAGAGGTTCATTGCAATTGATTTCACTCAATTTGGAGGTAAATTGATAAAGTTATGTGCATTTCATTGATTCACAGGTTGCTGGTTTACAGTTTCAATTTGTTGGTTTTTTTATATCAGACTTCAAAAGAATAAGATTTATGCTTCATTTTCAGTGTTTTGAGAGCTTTGTAATTTGAGAGAATCATTCTTCACATATTGGCATTGTTCTATCATTGTAATACTAGTAAATTGCAGAGTATCTTGATTGTAAGGTTGTGCATTAGTAGTACTAATCCAACCAATTTGTTATTGCTGCATTTACTTGTAATTTCTAAGCAAACATTAATTACCCCTGGATGGTTTACCGCCAGTGTGGAGAATAAACTTGTAACTCTCATTGTACCCACTAAAAAGTGGAGAATCCCCACTCTTAAGTGGATGCCCGCCGCAGCGGATGAATTAGTTGAATTGTTTGTTATATTCCCTCCACTGTTTAAGTGGTTGAACGGAAATCTTTATGGCTGGTTCACCGCCTAAGTTCTTTTAGTTTTGTAATACTAACTCTGCCATATGTTAGCACCTCGCGTTCAAAGGGATCTTGTGTGCATATTCTTGGCGTTGAGTTTTATCATTTACTTCCAGCTTAGTATTTCAAGTTCAGATTATTGCTAACGATCCCATCACCATAAGCTATCACCTCGCCTTCAATAGGATCTTGGTGAACTTTCTTGGTGAAGGTTACTTTCAAGTTGGATATCTTTTGGGATCTAACACTAACATTTGGCGTAGTGCTGGTTTGTGTTGTGGAAACATCGAGAATTCAAAGGAAAAAATTAAGGGGTATATTTCACGCTGCATGTTAACATCAACAGAGCAGGCTTGATGCTACTCACAATCTCCTCTTTTGTTACTGAAATGTGACACTGCATCAACAAACAGCCTTTGCATTATTTGTGAGGATTTCAATAGGAAACTGACTGTGGCCCTCATGCATGTAGCCTCCATAATTTCACATCCTCCTTAATCTGATTTCTATTTTCTCTCTACTTGATCCAAAAGAAAAAGCAGAAAAAATGAAACCCAAATTAGGGAATGTTAAATGACACAAGATGGGTGCAATATTTTTTTCTTGCAACATAAGATAGTGGATAGCTTCCTAAAGAATAATGGAAATACAAACATTTTAACATGGTGCCATACACTAGGAATGGATTTATTTTTCAATCTTTTTTGTGCAAGATTGGTTCAATACCAGTTTTACCAGACTTGGACCCAGCAAGATGATTTTTGGCTGTGACTCAGACTCAGCCTCATCAATTTGAGAAAAACATGAAACACAGATATTTTACAAAAAACATGATAAATAGAAAAAATTGCTTTAAGACTCGCCCAGATTTTACAGACTAACCTGCACTCACCGTGTTTGGTGAAATGAGATGCTGGGCCTCATTTTAGCCTGCTTGTACTTGGAATCAGGAGACTCCCTAATAACTGGATGAGCCCTGTAATGTTGAATGTCACCTGTACTTCTTCAAAGATAGATAGGGTTTCTCATCATCCTTGATACACTATCATCACTAGAGATGTCAGGCATTGCTCATCAATGAGTTATTTCAATGCAGAGGACCTTTCCAAAAATATATCCATGAAGAGATCCCACACATTAACCTGTTTTCTTTCTTTCCTAAAAGAATTTTGGGGTGTAAGTAACCTAATAATTGGCTCTAGAATAGAAGAAAAATTCATGTGGGATCTCATGGCAATCAGCACATCAGATCAAGAGCTAATATTGATCTAATATTTTAGAATCAGATGATGTGGCTTTATCTTGTTACCATTCTATTTCCTCCTTAAAAGTTTCTCATCATTGTTATTTGTAGTTCTAGAAAATCTTTGGTTCTTTTCAGAGTTCCTATTATTGACTACTTTTACTGCTGTATGTAATAGCTTGGTTTAGATACCAGATAATTCTCTCCTCTCCTATTATGGTTGGCATCAATTTCGTCTTTGTTTTATTAAAAAAAGAAAGAAATAAGTAATAGTTGTCACAATCTATTTAATTTTCTATTCGATGTGCATTGAGCACTTGTCTTTGTTACTTTTTTAAATCAACTGTAGCTGCATTAACTTCTATTTGTGTATTAATGGCTATTTCTTTTAGTAGCAGTGTACTTGTCTCTAACATTGTCTTTAATTTTTTATTTGTTTATTTCTAAATATGATTGCAATATGCCACACATTCTTGATGTAATTTAATTGATACCATTGAAACTATGTTTTTGTCATTACAGGAATGCATTAGAGGTGCTTTAAAGGATAAG